>ML818375.1:239888-251725 GCA_009831015.1 Picea engelmannii | reverse complement strand
GAACCTGTCCAAAATCACCTTGAACATAATCTAGAAAATGTTTCCTATGGGGTGTGGCATGAAATGAAGCCCCTGAATATACTACCCAAGACTCAGAAATATTATCTACAAAAAGAATCAAAGCATCTTGTAACACATCACCTATTACATTTGCTTCCTGATTTCTCTCCTGTTGTCCATCTCTTTGCTTCTTTGGAGCTCTGCAGTCTTTCTTCAGATGTTCTTTCTTCCCACAATTCTAGCACTCTATCTTTCCAAGTATATATTTGGATATGCCCTTCCTAGAATTCCCGCGGTTCCTTGGGCCCTTTCCTCTATCCTTTTGTCTTTCCCTATTCTGCATGTTCAATGCATTACCTGATGTCTCACCTATGCTTTTCCATCGCATTTCCTCACTAAGGATAACACCAATAGCATCATCAAATTTTAAAGTATTTGAACCAGAGACAAAGTTACTTACAACCATGACCAAGTTGTTCCAACTTTATGCCAATGAGCACAAGATTAGAAGAGCCCTAACCTCATCATCAAAGTCCACTTTTACCGAACTTAGTTGATTAGTAACCTTATTAAATTCATTTAAATGATCTGCAACAGACCCACCTTCTGACATATTCATATTAAATAATCTCTTAATTAGAAATACCTTATTATACACCAAGGGTTTTTCATACAGTTTATCCAATGCATCCATCAGATCCTTCGTTGTCTTTTCTTTCGAAATATTGAAAGCCACCGACGCTACCAAGCTCAACCGTATCGTTCCTAGAGCCTTTTTGTCAAGAATATCCCATTCTTCGTCCTTCATGGCCGTCGAATTCTTTGCTACTCCTCCCAATGGTAGGAATAGATCCTTCTGATATAAATAATCTTCCATCTGCATCTTCCATAACTGGTATTTTTGGCCGTTAAATTTCTTGACCCTAAACATTCCATCTTCCGACATTGCTCCCACTTGAACTAGGAACCCTCTTTTCCTGTGAGTTACCTTTCCCTCTGATGCCAATTGTTAGAAAAATAGGACTCTAGAGCAATAAAATAAAACAAATACGGAAACAAAACACAGAATATACACAATACAATAGAGACACGGATTTACGTGGTTCACCCAGTGTGGGCTACGTCCACCAGAGAAATTGCCATGTCATTCCTTTATTATTATCCAACAAAATGAAGGGATACAACCTATAGTGAAACCCATTGTAACTTACTCTTCTTTCTCTCACAGTCCCCTCTCTCAAAATACAATAATCACCATAATGCATAACCACAATACATTTCCCTCATAACAGAGGGTTTCCTTCTAGGGAAAAAACCCTAACATAATTTCTACCATTAGATATGTGACCTTATAATGAACGGTCCATATTTACTATGAAATTACAATATACTTTTACAAGGCAATTTTTCCTTTGAGGGCTTCGCCCTCGAAGCCCCCAGCCGGGGGGATAGCCCCCCCCGAACCTCGCAGAGGGGGTACCCCCCCTATGCACTTCCTCACATGGAAGAGTGTACATACTTCTGGGGTGTAAAGTCTTCATGGGGTATAAACACTACTGAAAGAAAGGACCTCTGAATCAGGAAGATAATCAGGCTCCACAACCAACACTACGTAACACTGACTTTCAGTTTGTATAGTGCCTTGGTTGGTATCTGCCCCATAACCAACTATATCTGTGCCAGATCTTTCAAGGGTGTCTGGCCCACAATCTCATCTATGTGCAACATGTTGGGTGTAAAGTGGAAGTTTAGTCTCGCCTGTGCTATTGTTTGGATCATATCTCGTTCGCTTGGCACAGCCTTGGCTCCTGCTGCTAATGCTGCAAAGAATGGATTTGTTCCTTTGCTCGCACTCTATGCTTCTCTGATTTACTCTAGGACCTACCTCATGTCGGAGATCTCATCCTGAATTCAGTCCCTTTCGTGTTGGGCATCTTAGAAGTCCTCAACTTCTCGGTCATGGACTCTTTCGGCCACAAGGTCCACGCCATCCTTGGTGATTGTATATTCTGGAGATGTCTTGTGCGCCTTGGCCTTCTTGTACACACCCCCATTGTGTATTATTGGCCTCTTGGTCTGACCTTGTTCTTGTTGGGTAGCACTTGATGTGGTTCCTTGTGCTATCTCATCCCCTTTTTCTTGTTCTTTCGATGCATGGGCTGTTTTCTTTTTCCCAGCCTACGTACCTTTATTTTCCGCACCCTCTTTATTTTTTTCTTCTAGCTTCTAACTTGGATTTGGATTCTTGGGTGCATATTTATCTCCAAAATGTGTCTATTCTTTCCCTGCATCAACCTCCTTATCTGTGGGTATCTCTTGAGTCAAATCTGGAACTCTCGAGTCATCTTTCCAGTCCTTGATGGCCATCTCTACATCCTCTTCCCTGACGCAATATCGCAGTTGTATCCATTTCTTCTAGGGATGCGTTCGTTCTTGGATCCATATGGTATGCCTGGTTTCTTTGAAGTTGGTGATGTCCCGATATTGCGCGACCACTTCTGGAGTAATTTTCCAAGTGTTGGAAATTATTTCTTGGAGGTCGTTGTAATACCCCGTGAACATGCTTTCATTTTCACTTCTGGATTTGGAGTCCGAAGTGCTCCCCAACGATATGTACCATGTTGTGCGGAAACGACTGGTCCACTCAAAAAATTATGTGTACTTGGGGTCCCTCCATCCGATCATGGCAATCAATATGAGTAGCCAAGAGTAATGAAACTTTGTCCTCGAGTCCTACGCGTCTTTTTAATCCTCAAGGAATAGGTTTAATAAGTACGGGACCCAGTTGAGCATAGTGCCCTCCGCGCACTGTGCTACAGCCACGACGACCCCGACATGGAATTCCTCCGAGAGGTACTTCCTGAGAAACTTGCACGCCATGATTTTGGTGGCCAATCTTGTTTTTTTGTCACTGATGCGCTTAATGATGATTCTGTGTGCCCCTCTCTTTGTGCCATACGCCTTCTTCATCTCCTCCGCCAACGCCTTCTCCTTTGTCTTTTCCTTGAGGTACTGTATGATATTCTCCCCCTGAGATGGCATCCCTATAATAAAATAAATGAGCTCTACGTCTATCGAGATAGGCTCTTCCACCCATAGGCACCCTCTGTGGGACTGCCATCAGCTGCTTAACGCAGTTGTTTACGTTGCGACTCATTCCAAAATGTGGGATATTTTTGGTTTGATATCTTTGATTTATACCTTTAACGTGATAGACCCAGGTTCAAGTCTACTAGGGTTCCAATAAAGCCTATAAAACTCTCGTCCCTACTGGTAAACTAGAAGGCAATGCGGTGCACAGAGTGCACTTCATAGTCTCACCCGAGATAGTCTTAATGGGTGACTACAATACTCAAGTGTTTGCAGTCCAGGATTGAATGGGGATGTGAGAAGTGTGCCCTAAGAGTTCTATTTAACTTATTAAATCAATATACTATCATTCCCAATTATGCATGTGAGGTAATCAACTCATTAGCTCATTCATTCATCATGATAACATATACTTATAAAAAGTAAAAGAGACACAATCATTCAATCACATAACATAAGTTTTACCATGGTTCACCCCCTCCTGGGATACGTCCACAAAGATCTGGCTCTCAATCTCTTCTATTATGGCAGTTCCAAAACTATAGTGTCATGCGCTTTACAACTCATCCTCAGTCGAGTCGAGATATATTACAAGGCAGACTAGATCACACCAAGATCCTGAGCCTGTGATCTAACCCTTGATATCTACCCTTATGACCCTCTACAACTCAACAAATTACCAAATTAGGTCCTATAACCGAAGTATTACAACTAGTTATCAAAACATGACTCCTTCCTCCTGTCATCTCTTCAGACTCTCTAAGCCCGCCCTTGAGTATTCTTCCATCATGGACAACTACCTCTCCTCTAGACCTCCTAGGTATCTATATATATGTGTTTTTGGCTCATAAACCATTACAATATATTACAAAAACCCTAACTCTAACGTTGATAGGTCTTCCATGCATGCGTGTGTTTCTCTCCCTTCCAGTTGTCACTTTCCTTGTGCATGCCTTTCTTCCCAAAATAACCTCTCTTTATGATTTGGACTTCTTCCAACGGGCCCCCAACACTGACATGTGGCTCTTCTCGAGCCACCTAACCCCTATGTGCTTTTTCGATCTCCCTTGTGATCGCTTGGAACTTCTCCATAAGATTTGTTTCTTGTGTTTGGGCATGTACAGTCTTCTCCTTGAGTGGATCCAATATATTCACTGCAATTTCGTCACTGAATATCCTTGCACATTCTACCTGGGTTTGTGCCATATATGTCTAGGCTTCCTCTTCCTGTGCAATGACCTATGTTTCTCGCTCCTTGAGAGGTTCCATTTTAGCCTGGTGCTCCTTTTTCTGCATCTGCATAGTTATGAGTTCTACCTGCAGTTTCTTTATGTCTTGTGCCCCTTTGATGCACTCTGTGATCGACATTGTCTTCTGGCTCTGCTTGAGGTTTTGAATAGTTGCACTTATTCTGTCTCCTTCCTGGTCCCACTGCTGGACCTGCTGATCCTCTTCCAACTTCATCCAGAGATGCATTGCTTTCTCGAACAAGTCATCCATCATGTGGACTTGTCATTCTATATCTTGTATTTTCTCTATTGCCTCTTGTTTCCTTTTCTCCCTCACCTCTGGTGGAGTGGTAGGTGTGAGATGCTCCCAGAGATTCTTGATCTCCTATTGATATTGATCAATTGTCTGTACAATTTGATCAATCTTCTATGTCATCATGAGTTCAGTCATCTTCGCGTTCTTTGGTATTCTCTCGTATGCTACGACCACTTTCTGTTATGTTCCCTTCACGTGTTCCTTCTCATCTTTTTTCTCGATCTTGGCCTACTCAAGTACAAATTCCAACCAGTCTCGATCATCCTTTCTCTGCTGCAATTACGATGTCTTCATGCATGTGAGAGACTGTACCTCCTGTGTAATGTTGACTTGCATTTAATACAGTCTCTTGGTTGGTATCCGTGACAATACCAATTGAAATTGATCCAAGTCCTTTAAGGGTGTCTGCCCCTTGATTTGTTTCATGTGTGACATGTTGGGTGTGACGTGAAACGTTGAGCTTGGTTGTGCGGTCATCTGGATCTTGTCCTGCTCATTTGATCCAACTTCACCTCCTATATGTGACGTTGATGGGCCTGTTTCTACGCTGCTATCGGCTACCTACGCTTCCCCAATATTCATGAGGAGTTGTCGCATGTATGCTAGCTCTTCTTCAATTTTATCCCTTTGGCATGAAATGTTCTCGAAATATCCGAATGTGTGATCCTGGACTATTTGGTCCACCATGTCTGCATGATCCTTCATGATCGTTTATTCTAGAGGCATTTTATGTGCCTTCATTTTCTTGCCCGCACCCCCCATCTAGGTGGCTGGCCACTTAGTCTGGCCTTGCCCTTGTGGAGTAGCACTTGATGTAGTTCCCTATGTTGCCTCAACCAATTTTTGTTGTACCTGTAGCACCTGTGTGTTTTTATTCTTCCCCGTCTAGACTCCTGTCTTGGATGTCCCCCCTTTCTTTTGTTGTGGCTTGTTCTATCCTGTCCTTGGTTCTTGGGAACTGTTGCTTCCTCAGGCTATGTTTGTTCCTTCCCTACCTCCTCAACATGTGTATGATTGTGTCTTACCTCCTCCTCCTCTATCTCTGTGGGTATTTCTCAAGTGAGGACTTGAATCCTCCATTCATCTTCCCAATCCTTAATGGCCATTTGTATGTACCCCTCTGTGATCCAGTAATGCAGTTGTATCCATTGATTTTTAGGGTCCTTCCGCGCCTAGAACCACATCGCATGTCCAATGGATTTAAAGTTGTTTATGCCCTGATACTGTACAACATCTTCTGGTGTTATCCTCCAATTGTTGGCGATTGTTTCATGTAGGTCACGAAGATATCCTTCGAATATAGTTACATTCACTCTCATGTTCTTAGCGTCTGAAGTGACTCGCGCTCCATGGAAGGGTTTGGGTCTCCTGGAAAAAAATGATTACTTCGGCTCCTTCCATCCCATACTATCTATTAGGATGAGTAAACATGAATAATGAAATTTTTTTCCCAAATCCTGTGCACCCTTGCAGTCGTCTAGGAACATATTCAACAAATTAGTGGCCCAAACGAGTCTGGTGCCCTTGGCACACTTTGCTGCAGCTATGAAAACCCCGAACGAGACTTCCTCCTTCAGAAATTTCCATAGAAACTTGCACGCCATAATTTTTGTGGTCATTCTTGTCGCGATGTCACTAATACTCTTGATAATGATTCTACACAACCCCCTTTCAATGTCGTATTTCTTATTCATCTCCTCAGCTAGTGCTTTCTCCTTTGTATTGTCCTCGAGGAAATGTGTGGGATCCATGACCCATGATGGCATCCTTGTGATGTGTGTGATGAGCTCTACATCTATTGAGATGATTTGTTCCAGCCACATATATCCACCATGTGTGACCTCCATCAACTGCTTGACGCAAGTGTTTTCATATTGGCCTCTCCCAAAGTGTGGTAGGTCCAACAGACCTAAAATCCCTGTTTTGGACAATCCTACTGCCCACTGGACTGGTTGATGAATTGGTTCCCAAAAGGGTCCTATACCCACAATCTGTAGGTAGACTTGCTTAGAGAACTCTGGGAACTTGTCCATATTTGTTACATCATGGTTCGAGTACCTCAATTTCTCTACATAACCTAACAAATTTGTGGATACATGTACCCCTTCCAGTATGTGCAGAAAAACAATTGCTGCAGGGGGTTGTCTGCACGGTGACCTGGGTACCATTTTCTTGTCCTTTCATGGTGGTGGCTGACTCGAGGTTCCAAACTCCATTTTTTGTTTTTCGACATACTTATTTGTTCGACCAGTGAAATCTTCAATTGCCCCCTCCTGTGGCTATTCTAATGTGGTTGTCTATGATTCTTCTGGCGTGGTCATTGCTTCCTGGTTTGGAGATGTCCCATTGAATCTCTAGGCTTCTATAGGGTTTTCGGGTTGCACTTGGCTGCCTGCGTCCTCATTCTGTTGGCCCTGCCCCTCTTCTGGCATATTGATGTCCATGCCTGTAGGTATTTTCTGTTGGGTTTCTTCCTCAATGGGTGTCGGGCTTCCTAGTGTTGTATCCAACGATGGGATTTTGTCCACATTGATGACTTATGTCAACTGAGATGGTTGTTGTTCGCTTCCCTATGGTTGCGATTGTGATCTAGTACTACCTCAAGGTTGTCTGGCAATATGGCTTGGTTCTCCTTGTTTAGGTGGTTCCATGGTTGTAAAAACTTTTCGTTCTCTGAGCTCAATGGCCTCTGCAACCTCTGCAACCTTCACTCTCTGCTACGTATGCTCTATCTCTCTGTGTCATTTCCAATTTATCAATAACATTTTCGCTCCCGCATCCCTGCTTTGTAAGGGCGTCATGTGAAGCTTGTCGAGGACGTTACCATGATTATGATTTAATTGAACCCTTGGTTCATTTTTACTTGCCATTGATTTCCCTTGTCGTCACCAATTAGTACAATTAATGCGGCATCCCGTCAGTCGTTTCCAGCATTCAATTCCGCTAGCCTCCATCAATTGGCGCTTCTTTTGTCGTATCCGCCTTTCCTTCTTGTTTTCGCTTTGAAATGACTATTGGCCTAGTCTTCATCGAGCTTAGGTGTGCCTTCTCATTTGAATTCTAGAGCGTGCTCCTTCTAGTTTCAGTGCGCTATGCCTTTGTTGTTCCCCTTTGATATCATGTACTATATATTTATTTATTTTTTACTACGCGGTGTCTTTCAAGTTGCGGGTGGTCGACTATCCTTGTACAACTTCATTCGACTCCCATTGATCATCCCTCTGAGTTATGCACCTCCTAAGTCCTTCAACTGTACAACTCCCCCATCTGTGAAAATTTTTACTTCATATGGTCCTAACCAGTGCATTCTGAGTTTTCCCGAGTGTTGAAGGGATTTATTATTGTACATCAACACTAAGTCTCCTTCCTTGGAATTTTTCCTTCTAATATGTCTATCATTCCAAGATTTGTCCCTTGATTTCTAAACTTCTTGGTGGAAACCTGCTAGGATCCAATATTCCTTCATGATCATCATTTGACTTAGCCTATCCTTTACTCTGCCTCATTCTATCATGTTCATAATTGTTGCTATGCACAGATTAGGTACCAGAAATTCTAATGGCACCACTGCTTCTTGTCCACATACCAATTTGAATGGCATGTGTCCTATCAAATTCTTGCATGAGGTCCTATATTCCCACAATACTTCTGGTATTTTGAGGTTCAATCGTCCCTATTAACATTACAGATCTTCGTTAGTGCATTTTCAAGGATTTTGTTAAAGTTTTCTATGGTTCCATTTGTTTGTGGATGATATGTTGTACTCTTTTGGTGACGGACTTCAAATTCCTCAATCATAGCCTTAATAGTGTTGTTAATGAAATGAGTGCCTTGGTCGCTCATCAAAATTCTTGGACAACCAAATCTAGTGACCACTTGCTCGAATAGAAAGTGTGTTGTTGTTTCTGCACTACAAACTTTGACTGGTGTTACTTCCACCCATCTTGTCAGGTATTCTATCGCGGTGATAATGTACCTTGCTCCTGTCCTATTTCTTGGTGGGTTAATTGGTCCCACAAAATTTATTTCCCATTTTTTGAATACCTGCAAAGTTACCTGTGGTCGCAATGGCATCTCGTCTCTTCTATTAGGTTTACCAACACTCTGACATACATCGCATCTCTGGCAGTATTCTTTTGAGACTCTGTAAATGGTCGGCCACCATAGTCCTGCGCACAATACCCTTTGTGCGATATCTTTTCCTAGGTAGTGTCCTCCTTCTATTCTTTCATGGGATTCTACTAAAATCCTTGGTCTTTCAAGTTCTAGCACATATCTTCACAAGATGTTATCTATGCCCATTTTGTATAAGTGTCCTGCAGTCAACTAATAATCTGCAGCTCAGACTACTAGCTTTTTCTTTTGCACGAAGTTATATTCCTGTGGCGCAGTCCATGTACTCAAGTACTGGGTGATGTTTGTGAAGTATTCATCGGCAATATGAACTGAAAATAACTATGCATCCATAAAGTTATCCTCTAAATTTGTAGGTTCCTCTCCGTTTGTGACCCTTGATAGGTGGTCAGGTCCTACATTAAGCTTCCCTGGCTTGACTATTACTTCAAAGTCAAATTCTTGAAACATTAGTAACTATCTACAGATTCTTCCCCCCAACACTGGCTTGTTGACTAGGTACTTAAGTGATGAATGGTATGTGAACATCTTGAAATGTTTCCCTAATAAGTAGTGTCTGAACTTCTGAAGCACGTAGACCATAACTAGGCCTGCCCTCTATGTAGTGTTATAGTTCTGCTATGATTCTGACAATTTTCTGCTAGCAAATGCTATAGGATAATCTAATTCTCCTGCTCTTGGCTACTCCAGAATAGCTCCAAGTGCTATGGCCAATGCATCTACATGTACATGGAATGTCTTCTCCCAGTCGGGGAATACTAGTATTGGCGTTGCTACCATATTTTCTTTCAGCGTATCCAGACCGTGTTGGCAATCATCATTCCAATGAAACTTTGTATCTTTCCTTAACATTTTCTCCATTGGTGCGGTGATCTGCGCATACCCTTTTATAAAATTTTTGTAGTATCCTGTGTGTCCCAATGTTTCTCTTAGTTGACGAATTGTTTTTTGTTGTGGTAGGTTAACAATTATTGATATTTTTGCAGGATCTACTAGTAAACCTTTATTGCATACTATATGGCCCAATAGTATCATAAACGGTGTTCCGAATATGCACTTATTGATGTTTAATGATATATGGCACTGTTTGCATATTTTTAACATCAACCGCAAGACCTCTACATGGTCTTTCAATAGGCTATAGATTTTCCAATCGTCCAAGAATACCTCTAGGAACTAGTGGATAAATTATTTAAATGCAGCTATGACTACTCTGAAAAATATTGTTGGTTCATTCTTCAGTCCGAACAACATGACCGTGTACTGGTAGGATCCCCATTCCATAGAAAAACTGGTCTTCTATCTGCCTTCTGGCACTATCTTGATCTAATGGTATCCTGAAAATCCATTGGTGAATGAATAAAAGTCCTATACTCCTATGTTTTCCAACTCTTCATCTGTGAAGGGTGTATGGAATGGGTCATGTAGGCATGCATCGTTCAACCTCCTCAAGTCAACGCATATTCTTATCCTGACTTGTTTTTTCTCCTGAACTACCATCGAGCTTATCCATTCTAATTCTTCCACAGGTTCTATGATGTCGTCTTCGAGCATCCTATCGATCTCAGCTTTGAATTTTTTCTTATATATCATATTTAGTCTATATGGTCATTGTTTGATTGGTATTGCCTCAACTTTGAGTGGTATCTTCATTTCACCTAGCTCTCCTGCTATGCCATTCATTTTATGTAAACGTTGTGGGGAATAGGTCGTTGTACTCGCGCAATAAATCTGTTATGATTTCCACTGTCTTCTCATCCTAGTAGTCTCCAATGCTGGCCATTTTGAGATTCTCAACTGTACCAATGTTGACTTTCTTCACCTTGATCGACGTAACAATTACTTATGATTCTAGAGGTGGAACTTCCACTTCTCTTTCGCCTTCCACTTCCTTGATCTAAATATCATGCGGGTTGTCTTCCTTTGGTACTTCTTCTTGCACATGGTAGCATAAAAACATTTCTTTCACTGACTATTTGTTTCAATATTGTTCCTATGTTCTGATTTTGACTTCTGGTTCCTGAATGAATATGACCCCTCTTATTTGTTTAAGTGTTTCATCTATGTTGGGTTTCTCATGCTCGAATGAGAAAGTGACTGTAAAATTCTGTTGTAGTACTGGTCAGCTCGCAGTTCCTTTACACAGTTCCTGGTCTGTATACCATTTTGTTGGGATTCCCTCTAAGTTGTGTGTGAAATGATGAGGCCATTCCTCTGGGGGTGTCATTTCCCACAACACTCTGCACTTCTCTAAGTGTTCTGTTGGTGCCCCATGTCCATCGTACTTCTGTTGTTGGTTGCTTCTCTATTCTGCGCAAAACCTTATGCGCAGTAACCTCTTACATTGATACCAATCCTTGATTGTTTCCTTGTGTGCGCCCCACCATCTTCCAGATGTGTCCTTGAGTGCTATATCTAGTGCTAAAAGTATATGATTTTCTAACACTTCATCTTATTAATGTGTCAAGAATTCTTCTATATCGTTTACCTCATGGAAACTAGGTGGTTCCCTTATCTTCGTACCTACCCATCTTACTGTGCTGTCTATTCTTGCGCATCTTCTTGTGGAAAATTCATGCAGTCTATGTTTCCAGTTCTCTAAACCTGTATCTAAGTCTGACTCACATGAAGTAATGATCTTCCAATTGAGTATCCCATCTGCATTTGGGTTCATGTAATCCTCATCTCGCGTAGTTTTACTATACAACTGGATGATTTCCTCCAAGTCTAAGCAAGTAGGCTCTACAAACCTATCCCCTTCTGATGGGTCTAATGGAGTAATGACCCTGTATTCTCCTGACTCAATTGTCATTTTTTGTGTCTTTAAATTTATTGTGGCTTGGTTATCAAACTCCCAATCCAACCCGAGCAATGTTGGATATGGTGTTGTGCCATCCACTATATCTATTACTTCAAAGTCAACTTTATTGCGCACTGCATCCAGGTATACTGTCACACCTTTCAGTCTCCCAATTGGTAGAACTTTGTGTTGGTTTGATAGTTTCAGTTGAACGGGTGAATATCCTAATGTGGGCTCTCCCATACATTGCCATGTATTTTTGGGTAAT
>ML818375.1:220645-239788 GCA_009831015.1 Picea engelmannii | reverse complement strand
TATTGCGCACTGCATCCAGGTATACTGTCACACCTTTCAGTCTCCCAATTGGTAGAACTTTGTGTTGGTTTGATAGTTTCAGTTGAACGGGTGAATATCCTAATGTGGGCTCTCCCATACATTGCCATGTATTTTTGGGTAATGCATTGACTTCGGATCCTAGATCCAGTATGATGTCTCCGATGTTGAAATCTTCGATGTTGGCATTTAGCCTGAACTCCCTACTTGTTCTTCTCCTTGTATGTAGGTGATTGACTATTTTTTGTTCTAGTTTTCCTTCTATCTCTATGCTACATATTTCTAATATATTTTGAAATATTTTGATAGAGGATGGATCATTTAGTAATTTTACACATGAATGAAAAAATCCTTTGATTGTACTTACTTGTTCCAAGGCTGCATTTCCTTGGTAAGATCCAATGATGGAGGCATCCTGTACTCTGGTACTTCCTTGCTATGTTGTGCGGTTGAAGTCGATGCGGTGTCTTGCTTCAGAAATTCTTGTTTGGATTGCTTAAATGTGTCCTTTGTGTTCTCTACATTGAACTATTTCCTTGGTTCGACATTCTTCTTCACCCACTGATGTTGTACTGGCTCTTGTTGGACTGTTTTGTTTCATGTTTTAGCTTCTGCGCACGTAACTATGTTCATGCTTCTTTCGTCATCCCTCGCTTTCGCTGAAATCCATTGAACATTTTGGTTGTTCTGATTCCTCTTTTCCTAGATCTTCCCTAGTAATGTAGGACATTCTTTTGTGTCATGATCTGATGTGCGACAATACATACAAGTTTCTCGTGGAAGTAGAAATTCTCTTGCATAGTGTCCTGGTTGTTGACAATCGTGACATACCACTAGTCCTCTACCTCTTCCAAAGCCTCCTCTTTCTCATCCTCTGCCTCTATATCCAACTCGATCCCCTCGCAGCACATTATACTGAGGTGCCTGATTGTACTGCACGATATTGTATTGAGGTTTTGTTGTGTTGTATTGTGGTTGTGCGGTATTATATGGTTGTTTCATTGTATTATATTGTGGTTCCACAGTGTTTTATGGGGCTAGTACCTGGTTAAACTGAGGTGCGGCTTGCCCGATCATCATTTCTTCCTACACCCTATATGCATCTGATGTCCTCTCTCTCATCAAGTCCATAGTTCTACAGTCTTTTTCATCATGGCCCACTGACTTGTAAAAGTTGCAATATGAACTCTTTGGGACTGCTTGGTACTTCTGCATCATTGGGTAGTGATATGGGTCGGGCCCTGTTTCTTACATATTTCTCACCATAGTCCTCCTGTTGGTAATGGATTTGGCATCCCTGTTTCCATATACTTTGTGAATGTTGGACATTCGTTCTTATGGTGTCCTTCCGTCCTGCATGTGGTTCACCAAACGACTTCTCGTTTGTCCTTACTTTTGTTCTGGATTAGCTAGACCGTTAAGTTCTTCAAATCCTCCTTCAGTTCTTCGATGGTTGGATCTATATTTTGATATTAGTTTTCTTCCAGTTGTAGGGCTGCCTACAGAGCCTCTGCCTGTGTCTGAAAATTTTGTTGTCGTAGTGGATATTTTAACTATGGTAAAAATGAATTGACGAACAAGTGCCTATGATGCATATTTGTCATGAGGTATTTCAACTTTCCTTTCAGTCACTTGAATCTCTGGTAAATATCCCATGCAGATTCTCTCGGTCTCTATCTAATTTATATCATCTCATTCATGTACTGGTCCTCTGAACTTGGCTTCTGGAATTCATTTATCAAAAATTTCTTGATGTCCACAATTGTTTTGGTTGTCCCTAGTGGATTGTTTGTGACTAAACTCATATACCAATATAGTGTGCAACCCCTTAGTGTAATAGCTAGTTGTGAAAGTTTAGTGTCCTCATATGTGATATGTTTTTCTTCCCATATCTTCTCACAGATAAACAGGTTCTTTTTTGGGTCCTCCGACGCTTCTCCCTTGAATTATGGTAACATGGTGGTGGGATCGTGTCCTGCCATCCTGAATCCTAAACTACTACCTCCACACAGTGTATATACTTGACTAATTCTTCCTAAACTGGCTCCCCCAATTGTTTTTCCTTGTGTATATGTACTTCCTCTTATCTTCCTTCTCTCAAAATTTGACTGTCTAATCGGTGGTGCTATTTTTGGTGTGTTAGTCATACATGGGTTGATGGGTTCAACATTGACATAAATATGGATAGGATTGTTTCCTTCTATTTCCACTCTTGGCCCTCTCATCTTTCTCTCATATCTTGTGCGTAGGATTTCCTCAATCTACTCCACAACCCGGAAATCCTCTACCTCCTCTTCATCACTTTCCAAGCCTTCCCTCGTAGCTACGACTCTATTCTTGGTGTTTACCTTGTATTGATAGGGTACTCCACTGTGCATATTTCTAGTTGTCTCCATGATACATTTGATCTGGTCGTCGTCCATCATGATTGGGTCCAAGGATTCCTCCTTCTTTCCTTTATCCACTTCTCCTCTTTCTGTCAGTGCTTCCCCCATGCACGCATGGAAGTTTAGTTGTTTGATTCCATTGTCATTGCACCTTTATTATAGAGAAATATCTTAATAGAAGTATACAATGATCTAATATACGTTCCTCGAGGCCCTCGTAGAAACTCTTGCTATGCTACGTTGTACGAATTCATGGTATCTATTGCAAATTCTGTTATAAATCCTGCTACAATACCGTCAAGCCAAAAATCTACTGCGCAGGTGAGTTTTTTATTCACATGTTGTAACTACTCAATCTGAATTGGAGTCCACTCTAACTGTCGGATCATGTTTGTTGCGTGGTTATCCTTCAACCTCAATATCCACTCCTGCAATAAGTGTGGAAAATCATAGAAAAATACTTCATGCAGATCAGTAAACACATACTTCTCAAGATATTTACGCAGTGTTACTCTAGGGTTTCATTTATATTTCTGCGCAAAATCCAACTCCTTTGTCTTCAGCTAGCTTTTGATCTCTTCTATTTTTGGATTCAATGGTCTCAACATCCCATTCTAGTGACACATTCTTGTCACCTTCTTTTTGGTCGATTCAATATTGTTTTGACCCGCCTTCTGTAGATGTTACCCTCTTTGGATAGATCCCATCTACTCAATCCTATATTTCTCCAACTAGCAACAAAACCATTTCTTGGTTTTTTATCTTTGATTTATACCTTTACCATGATAGACCCAAGTTCAAGTCTACTAGGGTTCCAACAAATCCTCTAAAAATATCATCCCTCCTGGTAAACCAGAAGGAAACGTAGTGCAGAGAGTGCACTGCGCAATCTCACCCGAGATAGTCTTAATGGGTGACTGCAATACTCAAGTGTTTGTAGTTAAGGATTGAATGGGGATCTAAGAAGTGTGTGCTGAGAGTCTTATTTAACTTATTAAAGAAATATATTGTCATTCCAAATTATGCATGTAAGGTAATCAACTCATTATCTCATTCATTCATCATGCTAACATATACTTATAAACAATAAAAGAGACACAATCATTCAATCACATAACACAGGTTTTACCATGGTTCCCCCATCCTGGGCTATGTCCACAAAGATCTAGCTCTCGAGCTCTTTTATTATGGCAGTTCCAAAACTATAGCGTCACACGCTTTACAACTCATCCTCAGTCAGGTCGAGATGTATTACGTGGCAAACTAGATCACACCAGGATCCTCATCCTGTGACCTAACCCTTGAGATCTACCCTTATGACCCTCTACAACTCAACATATTACGAAAGTAGGTCCTATGATAGAAGTATTACAACTAGTTATCAAAACAAGACTCCTTCCTCCTATCATCTCTTCAGACTCTCTAAGCCCACCCTCAATCATTCTTCCATCATGGACAACTACCTCTCCTCTAGACCTCCTAGGTATATATATATATATATACGTTTATGTCTCATCAACCATTACAATGTATTACAAAACCCTAACCCTAACATCATTAGGTCTTCCATGCATTCATGTGTGATGCTCTCCCTTCCATCTATTTCTTTCCTCGTGCATGCCTTTCTTACCAAAATATCCTCTCTTTTTTATTGCCTGCTTCCAACATTATATCCAACAGATTTAGAATCTCGGTGTTGGCCAGTCTGGCTGCCCACTATTTCAGTTGCAAACTTGGATCATCGAAGGGTCTTGTACCCACGCTATCCAAGTAGACTTTCCTTGCGGATTCAAGAAACTTCTCCACATAGACCACATCATGGTCCGATTACCATAGTTTTTCCACATCCTAAAAGGTTAGGCATGGTGTGCACCCCTTCTGGAATGTCTAGCAAGACTATGGTTGTTGCAACCTATCTACGCGGTGATCTTGCTATGGGTTGTTTTCCCTTTCGCTGTGGTGGTTGACTCGAGGTTCCAACCTCCATTGTTTTGTCCTCTGCATATGCCTCTAGACGATCGATGACATCTTATATTTCACCCTCTTATTGTTGTTCTAGCACCGTTGTGTGTGACCTTCCTGGCATGACCACTTCTGTCGGGTTTGTGGACTGTCCCATTTACTATCAAGGCCTCTTCAGTGTATTCATGGTGCAAATTATTGCCTGTGTCCTTGGCCTACTAGCCCTGTCCCATTTCCAACATATCAATGTCCATGTCAATTGTTATTGTTTGTTGGGTTTCCTCCACCACAGGTGTGGGGCTTGCTGGTTCCATATTGAGTGAAAGGATTTCGTCCAAGTTGACAAATTCTATAGTATATATGGGTTCATGTTCCCTTCCCTATGGTTTTTTTGGTGCTATGATGTTTCTTTGAGGTTTTCTATAGGCCTGGCTCGGAGCCCCTAGCTTGGGTGGTTCCATGGTGGTTAAGATGATTTCCATCGAGCTAGTTCATTTTGTAACCCTTGCTAACTCTCTCTCTTCTTTGTATACTCTTTCGCTCTATGCTTTCTCAATTTCATAATAACCCTTTCGTTACCCGCGTGATTTCCTTATATAACAACTGGCGTGAAACTTCTTGGAGAAGTTACCCGAGTTGTGGTTTAAATGAATTGGTGCTTCTTGCGTTCTTGAAATTTAATTCCATTGATGTCGCTAGTTGGCGTGAATAATGCGACATCATTTTGAAAGTTCTTGTCATTCAATTTTGATAGACGCCGCTAGTTGGTTCATGTTTGTCGTAACTGCCATTTTTCCAATTTCCACCTTTTTCTGATTGTTGGTCCTTTTTCCGGCACACTAAATTTTCCAAGTGTGCGCTATGCGGTTTCACGGGTATGTGTAGACATTTTATTTTTGTCGCCCTAACTCTACTCTAGATTCTTGTTGTCTTCTGGTGTCTAGCGTGGTAACCCCTCTGTTGTTGCGCGTAGTCCTTTGTTGTCTGGTGCATTTAGTTTTTCTTAAGTGCTAGGAGGTCGATTGTCCCTATACATTTCCAGTCGACTCCCATTGATCATTCCTATGAGTTATGTTCCTCCCAAATCCTTCAAATGTACAACTCCCCCATCTGTGACAATCTTTACTTCATATGGTCCCAACCAATGCATTCTGATTTTTCATGGGTGCTAAAGAGATTTAGTGTCGTAAAAAAAACTAGGTCTCCCTCCTTGAAACTTTTCCTTTTAATATGTCTATCATGTCAAGCTATGTCCCTTTATTTTTGTACCTCTTGGTGAAACCTTTCTAGAATCCTATCTTCTTCCATGAGCATCAGCCAACTTATCTTTTCTTGTATTGCGCCTCACTCTGTCATGTTCATAATTGTTGCTACGCACAGACTAGGTACCAAAAATTATAATGGTACCACTACTTCTTGTCCATACACCAATCTGAATGGTGTCTGCCCTGTTAATTTTTTACATGTGGTCTTGTATTCCCACAGTACTGCTGGTATATTCAAGTCCCAATCATCCCTGTTGACATTGCAGATCTTTGTCAGTGCATTCTCTAGGATCTTATTAAAGGCTTCCATTGTTCCATTTCCCTGAGGATGATATGGTGTACTCTTTTGATGGTAGACTTCAAACTCCTCAATCATAGCCTTAATAGTGTTGTTAATGAAGTGAGTGCCTTGGTCACTCATAAAAATCCTTAGGCATCCAAATATAGTGATCACTTTCTCAAACAAGAAGTGTGTTGTTGTCTATGCACTGTAATCTTTTACTGGTGTTGCTTCTTCCCATCTTGTTAAGTACTATGTCGCAATAATAATATACCTTGCTCCTGACCTTTTTGTTGGTGGGTTAATTGGTCCCACAAATTCTATTTCCCATTTGTCAAAGACCTACAAGGTTACGTGTTACCTTAGGAGCATCTCATCCTATCTATCAGGTTTACCAACCCTATGACATACATCACATCTCTGGCAATATTCCTTTGAATATTTGTGAATATTCAGCCACCAAAGTCCTGTGCGCAATACCTTATGCACAGTAGCTTTTCCTGCATAATGTCCTCCTGCTATTCCCTCACAGGCCTCTGCTAAAATCCTACGCCTTTCATGTTCTAGTACACATCTTCTCAAGATGTTGTCTACACCCATCTTGTATAAGTGTCTTGCAATCAATTGATAGTCTGCAGCTCTGAATACCATATTTTTCTTCTACACAGTGTTGAATTCTTGTGGTGCAGTCCCTCTACTCAAGTATTGAATGATGTCAGCAAAATATTGATCAGCTACTTGGACTGAAAATAACTATGCATTGGGAAAGTTCTCCTCTAGATTCATAGGTTCCCCTCCATTGGTGATCCCTGACAGGTGATATGGTCCTGCATTCAATTTCCCTGGTTTGAATATCACTTTGAAGTCAAATTCCTAGAACAACAATAACCATCGACAAATTCTCCCCCTCAAGACTGGCTTATTGACTAGGTATTTGAGAGATGAATAATCTGTAAACATCTTGAAATTTTTTCCCAATAATTAATGTATGAACTGCTAAAGTGCATAGACCATAAGTAAGCCTTCTCTTTCCGTGGTATTGTAATTCTTCTCTGACTCTGATAGTTTTTTTCTAGCAAATGCTATAGGATGATCCAATTCCCATGTTCTTGGTTGTGCCAGAATAGCTCCAAGTGCTATGGATGATGCATCTACATGCACATGGAATGTAGGAATACTAGTATTGGTGCAGTTACCATATTATCTTTTAGAGTGTCCAATCCTCGTTGAAAATCCTCATTCCACTGAAACTTTCTATCTTTTCTCAATAGTTTCTCCATTGGCGCAGTGATCTACGCATACCCTTTTATGAATTTCTTGTAGTATCATGTATGTCCCAATGTTTCTCTTAACTGGCATACTGATTTTGGTGGTGGTTGTTATCACTCCAAGAGTCACTCCCAGACTGCAAATGAGAGTAATCTTGGTAACATATAAATGTAAATGGATTAAAATAGTTTGAATAGGTGGTTTAACAAGAAAAGAGTAAAAGGGAGGACATCAGACTACTGCAAATACATTCCATTGGGAATGGAGTCATAACATTATGCAAATCACAGGCAATCAGGTTGCCTACCAGACTAAAAGATTATGAAAATATGGATAGAAAAATATAAGGTAAACAAAGAGAAGAATATCCACATAACATAGATCCTTTATGTAATATAGATTAAAGAGTGCTTGAACAATAATCTATGATTAACAAGAAATTACCATAAATCCTTTGCAGCTCATGAATTCATTAACCAAAGGAAACTTTTGATCTTCAAAATCTATAAATATTACCCAAGCAAGATGATAAGAAATAATGGAAACATGATAAAAACAGTCTGGTATCACAACTTTTGTGAATCTCTAATGGCATAAATGCCTACAATACATGCCCTCGGGCTTACAAATGAGCAACTCAACTACTCCTCTAGATCTCTCCTCTCTTGGATCATGAATCCAACCCCTCTCCAAGAGCTCTCTCCTTCCTTAAATATAAAATATCATCCAAATATCCTTAGGAGGTCGAATCCCATATCCTCCATTGTATTCTAAGCCTTTGAGATAGGTGACAACAATCAAAGAGACAAAAATCCAACAAACTGCTAATTTTCAGGAATTTGTTGGAAGTCATTAATAAATTGTTTCCACCTCATTGCATGAGGCCTTTGATGGAGCTAAAAATTACGTGAAGGTTTTCCTTGACATCTAACTAATCCTTTATAATCCATTTGAATCCTCCTTGACAGGTGGAAACCTCCCAACAAGGAGAATATCCAAACCGTAACCGCTACAGGAAATTCTGTAGTGTCGCTGTAATAAAATAGTTTATGCACATTTTGTAGCACCAATTATATGTATAATATATCTCTAACCATGACACATTTTTAAAAACTGAGAGAGGTTTTTTTTATTTGGTATGTTATGAACAAATACCTCCTCCATTTTTCAAAAATACCTTCTCATTTATTCATAATCCTAGTTTTAAGTTAATCACTCAAAACTGGCAGAAGCGTCCTTGCAAAATAACTCTATACATTTTGTATCTCTGATCCTATGTGTAATTATGTAGAATCCATCCTAAATTCAGCTATGTGGATTTGGTAGCACCACTGTGACACATTCATGCTGAATTTTTAGTGCCACCGTTAATTTCAGCTTAGGATTTTTCGTAGCATATAAGGTAGCAAAATCGTAGAACATACTACATAGATGATTTTGTAGTGCCATCGTAAAAATAACCAAATTTTCTAGTGAAAATTCTTGTGCTAACATAGGATCCATGGGGGATAGAGACCTCCCTATGATGCTCTAATAACTCTTGTAGTTTCAGTGCCTTGACCATTTCATCTCTGCATACTGTATTCCTGAAAACATATATGCCCCTTATTGAAAAATAAAAACATTTTCATAAGTTGCAAACTGAACTCACTCTATAGACAAATTCAAATTGAAAATCACATGCTCATGGAGTGAGCTTATTTATGTACATCAATCTACACTAATCTATCTAGCTGATCTTCCTTGCTTAATTGAATTCATACTTCCAATGCAACCATGTGAGTATCAAACTGATGAAAATAACTCCTTCCATGCAATTGTTAGAAATAATTTTCAAGTGATATGAAGCTTGCAACAATAGATTAGTAATCAATGGTTACTTACAACTATGATTTGAAATCATACCAACAACTAGATCATAAGAAACCTTTGAAAAATATAACTCTATGTAAAAATCCACAGGATCATGAAACTTATGAAAAAGCATTTCTAGTTGGTTAAGGAAACCATCTTGCTCCTCTGTGAAGGCTGACTCATCAATAAAATGATAGTCCTCATATACTTTATAGCTACTCATATGTTGTTTGATGTTTGTTGCAAGTGCAGGTATATAAATGATAGACATTTCCTTGTTGATACGTGGAGTTTTATGCTCATCAATAGGTGATAAAGAGAATGCCAACTGCTGCTGCAATTCTTCCCTATCTTCTTTCATTATCATATACTGGTTGGCTGCTAATAATCTCTGTATGTAATTTAGTAAAGATATTCTCTTTATAATTTGAATACTCAAAGGAAACAATTTTCTTTTCATGACAACTTAAAACAGTAGATACATTTGATACAATGTCAAAAGTATCTACATCCTGGCTATCACTTTGAAGATCATCAACCTCTTGATCATAATGAAAAGTTTGTTCTACTGCATCATACTCTTTAAGACTATTTGATCCTTTACTCGACAAATCAAATTCATAACAACATTCTTGATAAAGGAAATCAGCTACAAATTTCTCTTTTCAAAACAAATGAAACGCAGCATGAAAATGTCTAAGTGAAGTTATACAAGCAACTAGGAGTGATCTACACCAATCACAGGTTGCTCCATCTAAAGATTATGTAAACCATTTGATGAGGACATCTTCACGTATAATTTTCAGCTTAAGCATGCACTCATTAAAGTCTAATAAAAAATCAGCTGGTACTTCCCAATCCTCTCCTCTAAACCTAGTAAGGCAACCTTCCCATTCGTATCTACTAGGCACTGGATTTGGAAAACTGACTATCTTTGAAAAATCACAGAAAGCATACCTCTGAGCTAGGATCTTTTCCATTTCAAAACAATGAAGTCTCCAATAGATATATGAATACTGGAGTCTCCATGGTGAAAGATAAGCAGCCTAAAAGTGTCTAGATTAATTTCACCATACAAAGCTAGATCTAATCATCATAGTTCACCCATTGAAGGTGTCTTCATTGTTGTCCCTGACAACGATGCCAAAAATATTATCACTCCAAGAGTCACTCCCAGACTGCAAATGAGAGTAAGCTTGGTAACATATAAATTTAAATGGATTAAAATAGTTTGAATAGGTGGTTCAACAAGAAAAGAGTAAAAGGGAGGACATCAAACTACTGTAAATACATTCCATTGGGCATGGAGTCATAACATTCTACAGATCACAGGAAATCAAGTTGCTTACTAGACGAAAATCTTATGCAAAGATGGATAGAAGAACAGAAGGTAAACAAAGAGAATAATATCCACATAACAAAGATCCTTTTTGTAATATATATTAAAGAGTGCTTGAACAATAATCTATTATTAACAAGAAATTACCACAAATCCTTTACAGCTCATGAATTCATTAACTAAAAACAACTTTTGATCTTCAAAATCTATAAATATTACTCAAGAAGATGATAAGAAATAATGGAAACAAGATAAAAATAGTCTGGTATCACAACTTTCATGAATCTCTAAAGGCATAAATGCCTACAATACATGCCCTCAGGCTTACACATGAGCAACTCAACTGCTCCTCTAGATTTCTCCTCTCTTGGATCATGAATCCAACCCCTCTCCAAGATCTCTCTCCTTCCTTAAATAGAAAATAGAATCCAAATATATTTAGGAGGTCTAATCCCATCTCCTCCATTGGATTCTAAGCCTTGGAGATAGGTGGAAACAATCAAAGAGACAAAAATCCAACAAACCGCTAATTTTTCAGGAATTTGTTGAAAGTCATTAATAAATTGTTTCCACCTCAATTCATGAGGCCTTTGATGGAGATAAAAATTATGTGCAGATGTTCCTTGACATCTAACTAATCCTTGAGAATCCATTATAATCCTCCTTGACAGGTGGCAACCTCCCAACAAGGCAAATATCCAAACCGTAACCACTACAGGAAATTTTGTAGTGTCGTTGTAAAACAGTTTTTGCACATTTCGTAGCACCACTTCTATGTTTAATATCTCTCTAAAAATAACACATTTTTAAAAACTAGGAGAGGTTTTTGTTATTTGGTATGTTATGAACAAAAACCTCCTCCGTTTTTCAAAAATACCTTCCCATTTGTTCATAATCCGAGTTTTACGTTAGTCATTCAAAACTGGAAGAAGCATCCTTGCAAAATAACTCTGCACATTTTGTAGCGTCGATCCTGTGTGCAATTATGTAGCGTCCATCCCAAATTCAACTATGTGGATTTGGTAGTGCCACTGTGACACATTCATGCGAAATTTTTAGCGCCACCGTTAAGTTCATATTAGGATTTTTCGTAGCATATACAGTAGAAAAATCACAGAACATACTACATAGATGATTCTGTAGCGCTTGAGCCAGAGGCATCTTGGGATGGGTGACCACCTGGGAAGTCCTGGTTACCGAGTGCAAGCCCTGGAAGTGATGATTGATGCTATGCAATTCATTTCATTGGCTTCAATCCCATTTCTTCACCCCTGTGAGCATCACCCGATGCAATGAGTGCTAAATCATGAGAATTATTGGTCAGTTGCAACTAATACTCATGGATATGGGTCATAGATTAATGACTTACACTACGCAGTTAATCCCAAAAATAATATCTAATATCTTGCACTGTGGAAGCCCCTATATACTTAAATTACTACAATCTTGGAAGGATCTACTAGCAAGCCTTGTTTACACACTATATGGCCCAATAGTATCCCAAAGGGTGTTCTAAAGATGCACTTCTTGATGTTTACCGATATTTGACACTTCTTGCATCTATCTAACATCAACCTCAACACCTCTACATGGTCTTTCAACAAACTGTAGATTTTCCAATCATCCAGATATACCTCTAGAAACTGGTGGATGAATTCTTCGAATGCAGCTATGACTACTCTGGAAAATATTGTTGATTCATTCTTCAGTCCAAAATGCATGACTTTGTACCAGTAGGACCCCCATTATGTGGAAAAAGTGGTCTTGTACCTATCTTCTGAAGCTATCTTGATCTGATGGTAGCCTAAGAACCCGTCAATGAATGAGTAAGCTTCCTGGCCTCCTACATTCTCCAACACCTCATATGTGAAATGAGCAGGGAAAGGGTCATGTAGAAAATCATTATTCAACTTCCTCAGGTCGACACATATCCTTATCCCTCCCTGATTATTCTCCCAAACTACCGTAGAGATTACCCATTAAGATTCCTCTATTGGTTCTATGATTCCAACCTCCAACATCCTATCAATTTTTGCTTTCACTTTTTGCTTATATATTGGGTTTAGTCTATATGGTCTTTGTTTGATCAGTCTTGCCTCATATCTAAGAGGTATATTCATTTCACCTATCTCTCCTGCTATGCCTTTCTTTTCCATGAACATTGTTGGGAACAGGTCGTTGTACTCACGTAGTAACTCTGTTATGCTTTCTATTGTTTGCTCATCCCAGTAGTCTCCAATGCTGGCCATTTTGGGATTCCCAACTATCCCAATGTTGAATTTATTCACCTTGATCGATACATCAAATACTTGTGATTCCATAGGTGGACCTTCCACCTCTCTTTCACCTTCAACTTCCGTTATCTAAATTTTGCGCGGGTGATCTTCATCTGGCGCTTCTTCTTGAACATGGTAGCATGATAATAGTTCTCTTACTGTTTGTCTATTCTATTTTTGATCTTTTGTCATAAGTTCAACTTCATGTTCTTTAATGAATATCACCCCTCTGATTTTTTTGAGTGTTGAGTCTATGTTGGGGTTCTCATGTTCAAATGAGAAAGTGACTGTAAAATTATGTTGTAATATTTTCTAGTCTATAGTTCCTCTGCGCAATTCCTGGTCTATATCCCGGTTTGTTGGAATCCCTTCTAATGTGTGAATAAAGTGATGAGGTCATTCCTATGGTGGTGTCATTATCCATAGTGTTCTTCACTTCTCCAATTGTTCTTTTGGTGTCCCCTATCCATCATATTTCTACAGTTATTTGCTTTCCTGTTCTGCGCCAAATTTGATGCGTAGTAACCACTTACATTGGTACCAATTCTTGATTGTCTCTTTGTGTGCACCCCACAATATTGTAGGTGTTTCAATGAGTGATATATCTAGAGATAGGAACCTATGATTTTCTAACACTTCATCTTCATATCTTGTTAATAATGCTTCTAAGTCATTCACCCCACAAAAGCTAGGAGGTTCCCTTATCTCCGTACCTACCCATCTTACTATGTGGTCTATTCTTGTGCATATTCTCGTGGAGACTTCGTGTAACCTCTGTTGCCAATTCTCTAACCATGTATCTAATTCCAATGTGCATGACATGATACTTCTCCAACTGAGTACCCCATTTGCAGTTGGATTCACATAATCTTCTTCTCGCGCGGTTGTTCTGAACAATTGGTTAATTTCCTCTAGGTCTAAACAAGTGGGTTCTACAAACCTTTCCCCTTATGATGGATATAATGGCGCAATGACTCTGTATTCTCCTGACTCGAATGCCATCTTTCTCATTTCTAAGTTGATTATGGCCTGATTATCAAATGCCTAATCCAATCCAAGCAATTTTGGATAAGGTGTTGTGACATCCACTATCTCTATCACTTAGAAATTGGCTTTAGTGCATACTTCATCTAGATATACTATCACCCCTTTTAGTCTTCCAATTGGTAGAACTCTATGTTGATTTTCTAGTTTCAACTGAATATGTAAATATCCTAATGTGGGATCTCCCATACATTTCCATGTATTCTTGGGTAAGACATTTAATTTGGATCCTAAATCCAATATAATATCTCCCATGTTGAAATCTCCAATGTTGGCATTGAGTCGAAATTCTCTGCTTGTTCTCCTTCTTGTATGTAGATGATTAACTATTTTTTGTTCTATATTTCCTTCTACCTTTGTGCTACATAGTTTTAACATATTTTGTAATACTTTAATAGATGATGGATAATTTAGTAGTTTGACACAGGATTGCAGAAAAGCCTTAATCATACTTACTTGTTCTCCAGGTTATGCTTCTTTGGTGTGATCCAACGTTGGAGGCATCTCGTATGTTGTTACTTCCGGAGTATGTTGCGTAGTTGATGTTGATGCAATGTTTGGATTCAATAATTCTTGTTTGGCCTACTTGAATGTCTCCTTTTCATTATGCACATCAAACTGCTTCTGCAGTTCGACATTCTTCTTCACCCATTAGTGTTGTGTTGGATCTTTTCTTACTACGTCGTTTCCTGTCCTATATCCTCCAAGCATAACTATGTTGATGTTTCTTCTGTCATCCCTTTATTCCATCAAAATCCACTAAACATTCTAATTGTTCTGATTTCTCTTTCCTGGATCTTCCCCAATAGTGTAGGATATTCTTTTGTGTCATGATTTGATGCACGATAATACATACATGTCGCAAGTGGAAGTGGACATTCTCTTGCATAGTGTCCCGGTTGTTGACAGTTGTGGCATACCACTGGTCCTCTTCCTCTTCCTCCACCTCTGTAGCCAAATTTATCTCCTCATGGTACGTTGTACCGAGGCACCTGGTTATACTCTGCAACATTATAGTTGGTTATGCAGTATTGTACTACGACTACACAATGTTATATTGTCATTGCATAATGTTATATTGTTGTTACATAGTGTTATGAGTTGGTACTTGGTTAAACTGTGGTGTAGCTTGCTCGGTCATCATTTCTACCTTCACCCTGTAATCATCTGATGTTCTTTCCCTCATTAGGTCCGTGGTCCTGCAATCCTTTTCATCATGGCCTACTAACTTGCAAAAGTTGCAATATGAACTCTTAGGTATTTTTTGGTATTTCTACATCACTGGATAGTGATATGGATCATGCCCATGTTTCTTACATATCTCACACCATAGTCCTCATGTTGGTAAAGGGTTTGGCAGTCTTGCTGCCATGTACTGTGCAAATGTTGGGCATTCATTCTTATGGTGTCCTTTTGTCCTACATATGGTAAACCAAATAGATTCTCTTTTGTCCTTACCCTTGTTCTGGTTTAGCTGAAATGTTAAGTTCTTCAGATCCTCCCTCATATCCTCTATGGATATATCGGTCTTTTGATATCAGTTCACTTCCAGTTGTAGGGTTGCCTACAGAGCCTCTGCCTGAGTCAGAAATTTTTTTTGTGACAAGGGGTATTTCAAGTGTGGGAGTAGGGAATTGACAAATAGATGCCTATGTTGCATATATGTCATGATATACTTTATCTTTCCCTTCAATCATTTGAATCTCTGGTCAATCTCCCACATAGATTCTCCTGGTTTCTATCTAATATCTATCATCTCATTCATGTATTGATCCTCAAAACTAGGCTTCTGGACTTCATTTATGAATAGCTTTTTGATATGTCCAATCGTTCTGGTTGTCCCTGGCAGAGTGTGTGCAGCGAAGCTCATGTACCAATCCAATGTGTGATCTCTTAGTGTAATAGCTAACTGCATAATTTTAGTGTCCTCATATGTGATCTCCTTTGCTTCCCAAATATTTTCACAAATGAACAAGTGCTTCTCAGGGTCCTCCGACACCTCTCCTTTTAATTCTAGTAAACTGATGGTGGGATCATGTCATGTCATCCTAAATGATGAACTACTACCTCTGCGTAGTGTAGATACTTGAATAATTCTTCCTGAACTAGATCCCCCAGTTGTTGATCATTGTGTAGATGTACTTCCTACTGTCTTCCTTCTCCCAAAATTCGGTTGTCTAAATAATGGTGTTCTTATTGGTGTATTAGTCTCACATGGGTTTATGGGTTCAACACTAACACGGATATGGATAGGAGTGTGGCCTTCTATTCCCTCTCTTGGATCTATCTTCTTCCTCTCATATGTCATGTGTAGGATTTTCTCAATCTACTCCACAACCCAGAGATCCTCTACCTCTTCTGCATCACTTGCCAAGCCTTCCCTCGTAGCTATGGCTCTCTTCTTGGTATTCATCTTATATTGGTAGGGCACTCCATTGTGCTTTATTCCAGTTGTTGCCATGATCTTCTTGATATGGTATTCATCCATCATGATTGGGTCCAAGGCCTCCTCCTTCTTTCCTATATCCATTTCTCCTTCTCTTGTCAGTGTTTACCCCTTCCCCCATGCACACAGAGAAGTTTAGTTGTTTGAGGCCATTGTCATTACACCTTTGTTGTATAGTAATATCTTAATGGAAGTATATAGAGATATGATATACCTACCTTGAGGCCCCTTCAAGAACTCTTTCTCTTCTGCATTGTAATACTTTGTCGTATCTACTACAAATTTTGTCATAAATCTTGCAACAATGTTGTCTAACCAGAAATCTACTGCACGCTTAAATTTATTGTCAACTTGTTGTAACTGAGTGATATCTACAGAATTCCACTCTAGTTGTCTGATCCAATTTGTAGGATGGTTGTATTTCAACCTTGATATCCACTCCTGCAATACATGCCAAAAATCGTAGAAAAATACTTCATGTAAGTCACTCAATACGTACTTGTACAGATATTTGTGCGATATTAACTTCGGGTTTCTGTTATCTTTCTATGCAAACTCTATCTCCTTCGTCTTCAACCAACTCTCTATCTCTTCCTTCATTGGATTCCACAGTCTCAACATTCCCTTTTAGATTCTCATTTTCTTAATGTCTTATCGTCCAATCTGGCATTCTTTTGACGTGTGTTTAGCAGGTCTCATTCACTCAATCCCATCCTGTTCCAACCAACCAGAAAAGGAATGATTTGTTGGTTTTGTGTGTTATTCTACTTTGTCATTTATCTATTATGATCCTACCTTATTGTCACAGATTTATCCAGGTTCAAATTTAACAAGATTCCAACAAAGCCCTCTAAAACTATCGACCCCCCTCGTAAACCAGAAGGCAATGCAACACATAGGGTGTATTGCGCAGTCTCGCCTGAGATAGCTCTATGGGTGACTGAAATACTCAGGTATTTTCAACCTAGGAATGAAGGCAATGCAACACATAGGGTGTATTGCGCAGTCTCGCCTGAGATATCTCTATGGGTAACTGAAATACTCAGGTATTTTCAACCTATGGTTGTACCTCATGATCTTTATTTATTCAATCTAACATCTGATTAGAGTAGTCATTCTATTCATGCATGTGAAATATCATATCTAACTAGTTCATTTGTTCATTCATATAACATTAAATACTTAACAACAATAGAGACACATACATTCAATCACATAACACAAGTGTTACCATGGTTCACCCCCTCTTGGGATACGTCCAAAAAGATATGGCTCTCAAGCTCTTTATTATGGCTTAGTAATATATCACGCCGCGCATGTTTACATTCTTGGATCTTACAATTTCTACAGGCTTCCCAATCCCTACGAGGCTGACTAGATTGCACCATGATCATCATCCTGTGATCTAACCCTCATGATCAAGATTCTCAATGCTTCTCTAGCTCACCAGCTTATGGAATAGTACAGTTCTTACCAACCTTACAACTTCCAGACTCTCCCTCTTTCCACACGTCCCTCTAGACCTCCTAAGTACTACTTATAAATACTCTTGGCTCACAATCTATTACAATACATTACAAAAATCCTAACCCTAATGTCATTATCTCTCCCTTGCATGCGCACCTCACATGCTTCCCTCGCACATGTTTCTTTTCCTTCTAGCTGTCCTTTCTTCTCTTCGTGCTTCTCTTCCGAAAAATAGCATTTTCCCTTGACTAGGTATCCATCCAAAAACGACCCATGCCCATGCCCACATTTACCATATGCGCCCATGGATATGCAACACTATAGTGGTAGTGGTTATTTGTGAGAGAGGGATCTTGCTACACTGAGAAGAAGGTCGACAAGTTTGTTTCCACATGAAAAGATCTGATTGTTTGTAGAGATCTATTCAAAAGGATACCAAGTGTAGTTCACAGAAAAAGAAAACCGCAAAGAATCATGTAGAGGCTACAATAAAGCTTCCCCATCAACCATGAAAATCCATAATAACACCAAAGAGGACTTCAAAAATCTTGAAACCAATAGTACTAAAGAAACATAGTGTTACTTTAAAGCACCCAACACAAGGACAACCAACAAGGTGGTTGTTTAAGGGAGGTGCAAAAATCAAGTAAAATGAGCCATGAACTAAGAAACAATGCCACAATATAAGACCAAATATACATGTTGTCAATTGGGTTTAGCTCAAGTGGTTGGGGGGAATGATTTTCATCCTACCCACCCAAGTTCAATTCCCTCAAATGGCATGTTGAGCTATTAATGAGTATAATATTATAATGAATTTGAGGCCTATTGTTAACCGACATTGTGCCTTGGATATGACAGGGTTTACCCTAGGTACCATCCTCAAAATGAGGGTAATTTGTCAAGGTTTTTCCCTGATATTTAGAAGCTAGAAAAAAAAAATCTGAAATCTGCATGAACCTATGCAAAGAGAATGGTTAAGCCAATTAAATATAAGTATACAATAGAACCTGTGTGGCACACAAAAAAAGTGGGAGGCAAAGATATAATAAAAGGTTTTGTGCCAAGTGTTTATTACCACATAGAATGAACCACTTGCCTAAAGTGATTTACTACATGTCTCCAACAAACTCATTGTAAAAAACTCCCCAAAGATTGAAAGTGACATAAACCAAAATCACAAACCACTATGAGTGAACAAAATATCCAACCACTTGGAAATGGAAGAAAAATAAAAGTAAAAATTTAAAAGCCAATATCCAAACTCATTGGATCAAAATATTCTAATACTAATGATCCAAATTGATTAGATCAAACAACTCTAATACTAATGATGTGGATATTCCCATTTATCATTAAAGTTCAACACTAAAGTGTAAAAAAATCAAACTAATTTTTCTCAAGTAATGATTTAGATTTATGAGAGGAACGAAATGAAACCATGGATTTATAATATTAACACAGAGACACAAGGAAGAATAACAGAGATACAATAAAACTTGGCTTCTATTAAATAAGAAATATGTTGAAAACTGT
>ML818375.1:188134-215224 GCA_009831015.1 Picea engelmannii | reverse complement strand
TTTACAGAACTTAGTTGATTAGTAACCGTATTAAATTCATTTAAATGATCTGCAATAGACCCACCTTCCAACATCTTCATATTAAATAATCTCTTCATTAGAAATACCTTATTGGACGTCGAGGGTTTTTCATACAATTTGGCAAACGTGTCCATCAAACCCTTCGTTGTCTTTTCTTTCGAGATATTGAAATTCATCGATGCTGCCAGGCTCAGCCGTATCGTTCCTAAAGCCTTTCTATCAAGAATCTCCCATTCTTCGTCCTTCATGGCCACTGGCTTCTTTGCTACTCCGCTCAATGGTAGGAATAGATCCTTTTGATATAAATAATCTTCCATCTGCATCTTCCATAACTGGTAGTTCTGGCCGTTAAATTTCTCGACCCTAAACTTTCCATCTTCCAACATTGCTCCCACTCAAACCAGGAACCCTCTTTTCCTGCAAGTTACCTTACGCTTTGATACTAGTTGTTAGAAAAATAGGACTGCGGAGCAATAAAATAAAACAAATGCGGAATAAAACACAGAAGATACACAATACAAGAGAGACACAGATTTACATGGTTCACCCAGTGTGAGCTACGTCCACCAGAGAAATTGTCAGGTCCTTTCTTTATTATTATCCAAAAAAATGAAGGGATACAACCTACAACAAAACTCGTTGTAAATTCCTCTTCTTTCTCTCATGGTCTCCTCTCTCAGAATACAATACTTTCCAACATACATAGCCGCAATACATTTCCCTCATAAAAGAGGGTTGCCTTCTAGGGAAAAAAACCCTAACATAATCTCTATCGTTAGATCTACGACCTTACAATGAACGGTCCAGATTTACAATGAAATTACAATATACTTTTACAAGGCAATTTTTTCTTTGGGGGCTTCGCCCCCGAACCCCTGCTTTCCCCCAGTCAAGGGGATAACCCCCCCAGACCCCGCAGAGGGGGTACCCCCCCTCTGCACTCCCTCGCGTGGAAGAGTGTACATACTTCTGGGGTGTAAATACTTCATGGGGTATAAACACGGCTAAAAGTAAAAGACCTCTAAATCAGGAAGATAATCAGGCTCCACAACCAACAATATGGGTCCCAATGGTTGAAATCCCAACCCCACCTAAAAGGGATTGTGATCGGTTAAGTTATGTATGGATTTATTGTGGTTTTTTTTAACATAGGAAAGACTCACATCCCAAGTGTGGGGGTGCTTAGAATTATGCATGTGTAATATTTGCACGGTCATTTGGTTGATGACCTTGGTTTGGCCATCCTTCTGGGGGTGGAAGGCAATGGACTTGGTGAGATTGGTGTCAAGAAGTGACTAGAGGCTCGACCATAATGTGTAGAGGATTCGGCTATCCTGATATGATATAATGGTTTTTGGGATCCCAAATTGTACCCACACTCGTTCAAAGAAGAGATTGGTTGTGGCCTCTGCTATGATTCTCTTCTTGCATGCAGAAATAATTGCCATCTTGGAAAAGTGATCAACAACCACAAAAAAATTGTCATTTCCCCGCTTGGTAGATGGAAGTACCAACATGTGGTCCGTCGAAATGGATTCTCAAGGCCTGAAGGGAGAAGGTAGAGGAGTGTAAAGGCCTTGTTTCTTAATGGTCGGTTTGGAAATAGCACAGATAGTGTAGGAACGGATATATTTGCTGACATATTGTCGAAGTTTCAGTTGGTATAAATGCCCCTGCAACACTCCCATTTTCTTTTCCACACTAAAGTGTCATGCCACCTTACTGTAGTGGGATTCCCAAATCAGCTTCACTCACTTGTTTGATGGAATGCATAGATGGCCCAGATAACACAACAACCCGTCATGAAGATGGAAATTGGTAACAATTGTGTTTGCACCCAACATTTGGTAGGTGTTGGTGAAGTCAGGATCTGTTTCATAGAGATGGGGCCATCTGGAGGTCTTGTGGTTGCAAGAATCAAGCATTGTGGTGAGTGTCGCGACTAGAGGTTGGTTGAGGAAATCAATGACTCGGTTGGTACTTCATGTTGTATACTTGATGTTGAGGTGGAACTACTACAAATATGTAGACCACTTCTTATGGCGGTCATTCTACAATTTTCCTTGTGTCTATATGAACTGCAGTGGCTTATGATTAGTGTGGATGATTGTCTCCTTCCAGAGAATGTAAAGCCTCCAATGGTGGCAGGCTTGCACAATGGAGTACATTTGTTTTTCATAAGTAGGTTACTTATGGACAACGTCTTATAGTGTCTCACTATGATAGGACACATGGTGGTCGTGCTGAGCGATGACTGTGCCCACAACATAGTCTGAAGCATCTATCTTGATCTCAAAGGGTTGTTGCAGGCCATGCAATGAAAGCACTGGGGCAGAGCACAAGAGTTGCTTCAGATCATAGAACTCTTTCTGTTGGGACATGCCCCACACCAATTTATCATTACCACCACCTCTGGTTTTTGGCTCAGGTCCCATGGAATATGGGAGAATACCAACACAAACCTTCAATATAAATTGGCAAGGCCTAAGAATATTTCAAGCTCAGTGAGAGTGGTTGGGGTTGTCTAGTCACGGATGACTTGGATCTTGGCTAGATCAACATGCACACCATGCACATCAACAATGTAGTTGAGGTATTGGACCCTGTCAATGTCAAAGGAGCATTTTTCCAAGTTGGCATATAGCTTGTGTTGTCGCAGAGTGTTCAGAACCTATTGAATATGTTGCAAGTGTTCTTCCCAAGTCTTGTTGTAGATGAGGATTTCCTCCAGATACTCAACCACAAAAGAATTATTGAAAGGCCTCAAGATATCATCTATCATCCTCATGAAATTTGTTGGGGCATTTGTCAAACCAAAAGGCATGACTTGAAGGTTGTTTTCCATATATCTGTCGATTCTATTGGGACTTGATGGTAGCAATAATTGAGATCAATATTACTGAATTATTTTCCCCCCTTGAGCTGATCAAGGATATCGCCCACTCATGGAATCAAGTATCGGTTCCTGACTGTGATTTTATTTAGTGCCCGATAATCAATGCAGAGTCGCCAAGTCCTGTCTTTCTTTTGCACCAACATGATTGGGCTTCCAAAGGGTGATGAGATGGGTCATATGTGCCCCTCATGGATCATTTATTGGATCTGACACTTGATATCCTCATTTTCTAGCAGAGAGTGGTGATAGACTGGCCAATTGGGTTGCGGTGCATCAGGGGTTAGATCGATGGGATGCTTAACCTGATAGTACAAAGGTGCCCCAATAGGTGATGAGAAGATGTCTTTGTATTCTTCCATGATATTATCCACTTGCTTCTGCTACATGGAGAGGTCGGTCGCGGAGGCCATGGATGTGGCTGCAACCTTTCTCTCACTCTGAGAGCGAATCATGAAGAATACAAACTTCTTGGTCTGAGAAATGACCTTCCTGCATTGCATGGAAGAGATCAAGGAAATAGCATTAGGTGGGACTACCTCGGGTATCCTATACAATTTTATATTCAAAGTAATAATTACATTGTGAGGCCTAGACTCATATACAACATGACGTTTCCATAAATAAGGTTGGCCCAAAATAACATCACAAACTTCAAGGGGAGCAACACCACACAATACCTCATCTTTGAATGGCTTGATGCCATATGACAGGTGGCACTGTTGGTTGACGTGAAGATCGCTTCCTTGATGGAGCCATATAATGGTGTAGGGCTGCAGGTGCGGCATGTTGGAGAAATTTCTATTTTCGATACACTAGTTCAGTGGGAGTTAACTGACTAGTTCTATTTTAGGACTTTCTATTTAGACCATCACTATTATTCATGCATGCATTCCTAAGGAAAGATAACTGCTTGATTGATTTTCTTAATTATGAAATGTTATGTCCTATATATGACTGTATTCCACTTATTCATTGAATCATATTGATCATCATCTATGTATCAATCATAAACTCATTGGAGTAGTGTGAATATATTTTCTCATTCTTCCATATTGAATCTCTCTTCCTTTCTTGATAAGCTTTGTTTGTAATTGTTTTAGTTAGATCTCATGTGAAGGTTTCGATGAAAAATTGACACGGTGTTATTGGTGGTGCTAGCCACTTGATGACCTCTACTGAGATTATGTTCTTTTGGATACTTCTATCAACAATGAAGTGCAACGGAGTGCCTTTTACCCACATCTGTGAATGAAAGAGGCACACTCCATCATCTGACCCATCAAGTTCATCGAGCTGGATCTTTGTGGTAGCAATGATGGCATTGGGTTCTGTATCAATGATTCATCTCCCCTTTTCTTGTTCTGACTTAGAGTCAGAATCCACATCTGATTCAGAGACTTTTACCTCAGCCACCAATGACTGCTTTGAGTGAAAATCAGCGTTGTTATGCCAGGGGCTCTTATGGAAGTCACACCACCTCCTGGTATCTTTCTTCGTCTTCCCATTGTACTTCTTTTCTTATGTCTTGGAATGATTGTTTCAAGGTTTCCCATCTTTGCTTTGTCCTTTTTTTTGTGGTTTGGGGCTTCCCTTTCTCTCCTTCTACTATGAGAGGTTCCCAGAACCAAACTGTCGCATATTTTGTTTCATCTTCTTTTGGATTTTAATGGCATATCGATAGCTCACACCCAAGCATGAGATGTCCAAAAATTCCATTTCTATTTGGATGTATCTATGAAAACCATCACAGTACTTGAACACCAGATTTCGCTCAAAATATTTGATACCCATCTTGGTGTGCAAGGTATGGAAGACATTAGTGAACTTTGGAATTGTTTGGTCTCTTTCATGTCGTAGTGTGTTCCATCTTGTATACAAGTCGTCATAACTTTGAACAAGGTAGTATTATTCCTTAATATCATCCCTGAAGGAACCCCATGTGGGTGAAACTACAAATAATGTGGATCCCTCTATTTCCTTTTTCTCATAGAAAGTCTCCCACCAATATTTGACATGGGGGACTACCTTGAGGAGCGCAAATGTATTATTTTCACTATCAAAATATTTGTGGAAAGAAAAATACCCTTCTAGAATGTTTAACCATTTATCTACGACATTGACATCTATTTGACCTTCAAATATAGGAATATCAAAACTTATTTTTACCTTGAAGGGGGTGGTACCTCCGCTTGAGGTGGATGTGTTTCTTGTTGGTAGCCGTCAAAGGATTTGTGCAAAGTTGTCCATCAACTCGTTTCTTTGTTTCTCAAGTGCTTCCTTGAGAAACATTTTTAAAGGATATTTTGTCCCTTCATCTTTCTTTTCGCCCACCATGGACGGCTTCTTGGGCATGCGAGAGCAGTTGTCCTCAAGAGAAACAAGATCGAGACCCAACTCTCTATACCCTGGCCACGTCTAGGACATGAATTAAAAAAAATGACAAGGAACAGACTCCTCTAATACCATTGATCCATATTTATGAGAGAAACAAAATGAAACCACGTATTTATAATATTAACACAAAAACACAGTGAAGAATAACATAGATACAATAAAACTTGGCTTCTATTAAATAAGAAATATGTTGGAGATACTTCACACACACCTAGGACTTCGTTTTCCTAATGTTTTCCCTATGTTCATTTGTCATTATTCAGTCTCCTATAGTTTAGGGAGAATATTCATTTTCCTACATTCTAGGAGAATATACTCTTCAGTTCAAACTTCGGTTTGATCAGTTGAGTGGAGTCTAGATGCCATATTGGGATCATCACCATGCAACATTGGCATCATCACCAAATAATGTGCATTGTCCTTGGGATTATCACTAGACTAGCACATTACTCATGATTCCCTGATCTCCTCCTAACTTCACTATTCTTCAGTCAGTTAACTGAAGACTGAGAGACTAGTTAACTTAGACTAGGTGGCAATTAACTCCCATAAATTCCTAAGAGACTAGACTAGGTGGAAGTTTACTCCTGTAACTTTCGGTGTGTGTCCAGATCAATCTAGACCACCACTATGGTGCATTGGATTCTCCTCAAATGTGCATTATTTGATTTATACAAAGTATGTCATGTGCAAATTATCATTCATTCATTTGGTTAATTATAATTATTCCATTCTTTCTCTAATGTTTTTTGTGTTTTCTCATTTCTTTGCAAACTGTGTATGTATTTTTTCTATATGGATATTAACTGTGTAGGTTCATTCACATTTACATGGTATCAGAGCGGATGGATTTCTAAGAAAAAGACACACTAGACTCTTTTTGCATGTACCAAAGATTGAAGACAACGGGAAAAATGGAATTTCCAAAATAATTCATTCTTACACTGTACAATTTATTTGCATGGAAGAAAAAGATGACAGTGAATCTTCGAAGTGGAGGATTATACAGGTTAACCATGAACATAGAGACCAAACCCACAACATCCATAGAAAAATCTAAGTATCGGAATCGAATGGTTGAAGCATTTGGAACTAATTTCAATCTCATTTCTCCTGAAATCCTCTTTCACATATCTTGTTGTACAACCCCGAATGAAGCTTGGACCACCATGGAATGGATTTTTGGAAAACAAGACGAGATGAGGGGACACATTCTTAAGGTGGAATTGCTCACTTTGGATCCAAAAACCTTCGACAATATCCAAGATTTGTTTACTAAATATAAGGATTTGTTGTCACAACTCAAGGCTTGCAGGGTTGATAAATTTGAGGAGAAACAAATGGTTCTTACCATTCTCTCCAAACTTGGTTCTGAATACTCAATGTTTGTATCCACATTTCATTCAGTTAGGCTCACCTCTAGAACCACCTGGACGATTCCCTCTCTTGAGGCCTTTATTGAGTCTCTGACACAAGAGAAGAACAAGCTCATAAATATGGGAAAAATCAAAGGCCATAAGGTGCATGCACTTACTGTGAAAGATGGTAGAGGTCATGAAAATTAGAAATCTAAAAACAAAAACAAAGGGAAGGGACATGCAAATCCAAATAAGGAAGGGTACTCAAAACCATTCAACGATTCCTCCGGATCCAAAGGAGGAAAAGGAAGAAAAGGGGAGAAATGCACTTACTTCCATAAAGATTCCATCCAGAATCTTCATGTATGTAGAAAAATATAGATCAAATGGCCCAAATATTTCAACAAAATAACCTAGGAGATTGAATCCCCAAGGGTTTCAAGAAGAAGAAGCCAGAATATCAGAATCCAAAGAAAGGAAATTCTATCCATGATTTGATTGTCATCAACTCCTCTCCTGATGCTTGAATCGTAGATTCAGGTGCATCACACCACATGGAAGCCACAAAAGAAATACAATCTTCCTTAGATGCATGCAAAGGTCCTCCTATTCTTATGGGGGATAACACTCAAGTCAAGGTTACAGGCAAAGCAAGAATTGAACCCACAAACGGAAGCTGCAAGAATGTGTTAAACGTTCCCAAACTTTTTGTCAATCTTCTCTTTGTGTATCAGATGACAAACTCCGGCACCAAAAAGAGATTTATATTCACACCTGATGTTGTGGATATCTATGACATGAAAATCAGTTCCAAGGTTTCTACCGGTGAGGTAAATCATCAATCCAGATTCTACACATTTTCTGAATGTATTGAACCATATTTTGCATTATTGTTTACCCATGCTGATGAAAGTAGTAGGATATGGCATGAAAGGTTCAAGAATTTAAATTTTAGATGTGTAACAACTTGGCAAGTCGGGAATGGTTGAAGGTCTACCTGACATCCACTTATCCAAAAGAATTTATGAGAGATGTGTTCTTTGAAAACACCCTCAAGAGAAATTCAACAAAGGAAAGACTCAGAAGGCCTCATTTCCTTTAGATCTAATCCATAGTGATCTAATGGGCCCTTTTATGCATCCATCAACCAGTAAAGCAAGGTACATTCTCATTTTTTTTTATGATTTCTCATGCTTCACATGGACTTTATTTCTCAGGAAAAAATAGAGGTCTTTCAAAACCTCAAAGATTCCAAAGCCCTTGTTGAAACACAGTCAGGAAAGAAGATCAAATCCCTTCAAACATATAATGGGGGGGATCATGTCAACCACGAGATACATAATCTTTTTCTTGAGGCCAGGATTTAGTTGAAGCACATGGTTCCCTATACTCCACAACAAAACAGATTTGTTGAGCAGAAAAATAGATCTTTGAAAGAGATGTCATCTTGCATGCTACATGCCAAGTCACTTCCATAGATATTATGGGTTGGAGCACTTACTTCTTCAACCTACATCCAAAACAAATCTCTCCATAGATATGTCAAGGATAAAACACCCTACAAGGCTTGGAGCAGCCTCAAACCAGAAGTGACCCATTTTTGTATATTCGGTTCTTGTGCATGGGCTAGGATTCCCTCTGAGAAGAGGAAGGCACTTGATCCACAAAGCATAGACTGTATCTTTGTTGGATACCCTGACGGTGTGAAGGGATACTGACTCATTGATCTTTCCTCAGACCAACTCATCATTTATCAGAGTGTCCAATTCAAAGAAAGTGTCTTGCATGTACCTCAGGATCCGCATGCAGACACTTTTCTTCTTCCAGCTGTCAGAGATGATGAGCATGCACATGCCAACTCTTCTTCAAATGAGAGTTATGATTTAGAGGATTCAGATGATTCAGATATCGATTCAGTATAGTCATGATCTGTATTTTATGAGAAGGAAAAAATGAATAAAAATTATTAAAATATGCTTAACACAGAATAACAGAGATATAGTAAAAATGGTTTTCTATTCAATAAGGAAATATGCTGAAATTGTAAAATGCAGCGGAAAACAAGCTTGTTGGAATGGTGGTGGATTATCTCTAAGAAGAGATGTGACAGTTGCACTCATTCACAAGAAGAAGATTACAATGAGGCTCTGAAGGAATTTTTACAATAAACAAGAATTTCAAAAACCCTAGACATCCAAAAACCTAACCCTAGGAGATGAAGCGCCAAAAGTCATGTGGGCCCCGTTTGGGTAAGTTAGTACATCAACTTCCTAGGGTCGTAACTTTTGCATATGATCTTCGTTTTAGGCGCACGAAAGCCTGTTGGAAAGGTATCATTGAGGAGATTCATTTTTGGGGATCAATTATATCCTTTGGCTATTATTGAGAAGCTCGATCTAAAAAAACCTTCATTTAGGCCCTCAAAATGGCCCCGAAAATTAAAAACTACTAAAAATAGTAAATTGCCAAAATTGCCAGAAAACTATTTTGAGCAAGTTGGAAAAGGTGGGTGGCCATTGACACCCACTTGGATAAATTCTCCATCCTTAGGAAGAAATGGTCTCCATTTCGTTGAGTTCCCCCGTCAGATGAGGACATTTTTGCTGAATTTGGCCCCGGGTGAGCCACTTACCTTGGTGCAGGAGATGCCCTTCCTTGACGACTCAATAATGTTGGATCCTTTGTTGTCAAGTGCCCTTGATCTGTGTTTCCACAATCTTATCATTGGATTCATGTTGCATGCAGTCAAGATTGATCTTTTCTAGTGTCAACTGCTCTGTTATCTCTGAGGTGTCCAATAATGGTGGGAAATATGGTCGAAGGAAAGCCACGTTGAATACTGGGTGTAGGCCAAGGAAAGGGGGGATGTTGAGCTTAAAAGAAATGTAACCCACATCCTTGGTGATGGTGTACGAATGTTGACCCTTGACCAATTTTTGAGGAAACATTGGTCGTGTTTGACCATTTTTGGGACTTCGACAGGATGGTCAAAGATGGAGCGCCCAGGAAGAGCCGTGATCATGGGATATCACTCATTTTGCGGGATTATGGACCCAAAAAAGGGTTTTAGGGTTTATGTAATGGGTTATGGGATGTCATCCCATGGGTTTACCCATGTTTAGGCCTTTTTGTAAATGTATAAATAAGTAGCTAAGCGATGTAAAAAGTCTAACTGGATAGAGGGCTATGTGCACCATATGTTGTAAGTGTTAATATTGGCTTAGTGCAAGATATTGTAAGTGGCTTTGTGCAGATGGGCTGTGTAAAGTAGGGCTCTATGCTACTAAGGAGTTGGCTCTATGCCTTGACCTGATTTTGGGAAGGAGGATCTGGCGCACAACGCGCAAATCTCCTATCCTCCGCAGAATTTGGCTTTGTGGCTTTGTGCACAGGAGCAGTAGAATGTAAGAAGATTGAAGAAGAATAATAAAGAATAATATAAGAAGTTGGTGGACATAGACCCACACTGGGGTGAACCACGTATATCTTGTGTCTTGATGTGCTTTCTGCGATGTGAAATATGTTGTTTATCTGCTTAGTGTTGTTGCTATAATGTATAATGAATGCATCTGATGTTTTTTCTTAGTGCTTAATGGTATTAAAGATGAATAAATTCTATATATGAGCTAATGTTATGTGCTAAGTGATTGTAAGTGCTTGATCTTGATTTTTACTGCGTTGATTTGTAATAAGGGTTAATCTGCGATGTGAATGAGACACATGAACTAATAATTATTGTTGTCTAACTGCTCTGCTACATGTTGTAATCACATATCTATGTCCCAGCTTGGTTGTAGACACTTGAGTCCTACAACCCCCCGTATCTCTACCTCAGGTGAGAATTCATTTGCTTCGCAGGTGTTGTCGAAAGGGCCGGTAGTTAGGTTTTTTTTGGTGCGTTGTTGAAGCGTTGAACCCTGGGTCTACCCCTGTGCAAACAAATGGTTCTGTTTCCGAGACCTAAAACTGTTATTGCTTGGAACTAAAGAAAAGAGAAAGCTCTATGTGTAAATTTGTTGTTGTAGTGCGCAGTATTCTAATTGACTTGCGAAGCTCTGTGCTATGAAAGAAACTGGATCTAAAGAAAAGAGGTAAGATCTTAAATCTTTGTGCTCTGGTAAGGGTAAGATAAGTGGAAATTTTTGCTTTGAAAGTATGAATCTAAGTATTTTTGATAGATTTTGTCCTAGTCTGAAGACTAGGGCACAGTTAGAAGAAAGAGTCGATCTAAATATATTTTATAGAAATGGAGAAAGATATGTTATTCCTATGCATAGAAAGAATTTTTGGACTAATAAGTGGATGCAGGAACCAAGAAAGAATTTTTGCAGATTGCAGGTCCAACACTGTGATCCCAGTGTGTATTACAGGAGAGGTTGGGGATCGTTTCAAAGAAAGAGAGGATTGACACTATGTTATATGTGCAGAAGACTAGGACATCTTGCTAAGGAATTCCCTGGTACAGGTCTTATTTGTCTTTGTTGTAAAATTATTGGTCACGAGGTTGAGGATTTCCCAAGGATGATTGCTAAAGTTGAAAAGATGAACATGAGACAAGACAAATGTTAACTACCTGAATAGATATGAAGATAAATCTCATAATAAACCAATAATAAACATCGAACCATTCATCAAATACGGAACACAAGAAATAGAGAAAACCCTTGAGGTAGGGTAACACCATATATTATTCCTTATGGAAGGAATGCATTCCTCGAGCAATTCTTGATACAATCACAATATTCTTCACTATGTTTCATTACATTGCTTACACTTCTTTATATAGCTCTCTCTATCTCCTAGGAACCTTCTAGAGAGTTTTCTCACATTTATTACATCTAACTACCATAGTGGGCCTTTATTAATATAGTGGACCTAATCCACCTTACATTGAATGACCACATTCTCATATATTAAATGACATCCACTAATAATACATAACCACATTCCCATTGGGTACCTCCCTAGGTACCCCATATTAACTCCCTAGGTATACTACATTCCACCCCCCTTCACATGTTTCATCCTCAAAACATGAGAAGAAACCATACAATATGATCAGCTAAGAAATGTATCCAATTGGTACCAAGTAAAACCATCCATCCATCCCAATGGAAGTCAAACACTATGTCCATATGTTGCCTTGCCACTCTGATCTTGCTCTGCATCCTGTCGGGGTTGCCATGGGATTGTTTTTGTAGCATGATCTCTTCCCATAGTGTCGATAGTCCTCCATGAACCTATTGATCAGTTTTTTGTCTGGTGCATAAATGTGTTGATGTGCACGCCCTTGACTTGATGACTATTGTGTCTCTATATGATGTGGATGGCGATATACAACAACTATAGGAATCTGTTCTTTTTTCTTCAAATATGCAACACTTTGTGCCTTTCATTCAATGACCTCCTTATCTTCCCTATTGTGTCCTTCTTGTGGTTTTGCTTGATCTCCTTCTGTAGAATCTGTCATCGATTCATATTTATACTCGACAATAACTTATTTACTAGCTTCCATGGGCCCATATTTCTTACTAAGAGACACATCCTGCAATGTAATTTTCTTTTTCTTGTACCAAATCTTTAGAAAAAAAAAATTCACATTAATATTAATGGTACCCAATGATTCTATCCAAGGATATCCCAAAACAATGTCTTCATCACCCATATCTAGAGCCTCAAAATATGAATGCAACACATATTTATCCATACTAAGCTTCAAATATTTAAAAAGTTTAACATTTTCACCTGCAACCTGTTTTCTTTGAATATTCTTTGTTGGAACTTGCAATCTATTAACCAACTGAATATTGATAAAATTTGGTTGCAACTAGGATTAATAGAAACAATGACATTTTCTTTATGAATACAACCATGAAATTGTAATATAGATTTTCCACATGAAAATAAAGTCTTGGTGATGTCTTTATCCTTACTCTTTGTATGAGACCACTTGTCTAAATGTAATTTTTCAAGTGCTTCCTCAGAAGTGACATCCACTCAGAATGGTGAAATGATTTCCACCATATGAGAGCATCGCCTTTGAAACCCCAATCTACAAAATATTTCCACTGCCCTTTCCATAATGACTTGTGAGATTGTATAATTTCTTCAATACTAGGGCCATCATCTCTTCCAGTAAAAAATATCATGCTTTGAATAAATATTCAACAAAAACTAGGGTGTAGAAATAACTTACTACATAAAATCGTTGTTTTTTTCAGAAAAACCCTGAAAAATTGTTGAATTTAAAATGCTCATAACTTTACTTCCCGGACTCCATTTCGGCCGATTTGTTTTTGAAATCTGGTATTTTTCCAATAGGAATTCAAATATCTAATTGTTTTAGCCAAATTATACACAAAAAATTTCATATCTGAACCTGAAGTGTGCCACCCTCTTTTTTTTCCTAGAAAAAATCTGCAAAAAGAGCAAAATATTATTCCCTCGTTTGGCCAAGGAAAGTGTCACGATATTCTTCACTATGTTTCATTACATTGCTTACACTTATTTATATATCTCTCTATATCTCCTAGGAACCTTCTAGAGAGCCTTCTCACATTTATTACATCTAACTACCATAGTGGGCCTTTATTAATATAGTGGACCTAATCCACCTTACATTGAATGACCACATTCTTATATATTAAATGGCTTCCACTAATAATACATAATGACATTCCCATTGGGCACCTCGCTAAGTATAATAAAAAAACTATAAAGAAGGTCAAGAGACTAACGATATGTTAGAGAATTAGAAAGAGAAAGAATTAGAGAAATCTCAAACTATGTTAGTACAGTTAAAAGAAGCAATGGATGACCACAAGGATGTCAGTTTGTCAAAGATCCTGAAAGAAAAACAACGCATAGTTACAAGAATAGAAGACTTCGACATAGATTGTGTATTGGATGAAGAAACACATGTGAATATTATGCCAAAAATCACTTGGGAAATTATGGGAAAGCCTGCTATGGTACCTTCATTGAGAAGGATAGAATTGTTTAAAGAAAATATGATAACCCTATGTGGAAGAGTTACTAATATACATATGATTACTCATGAAGCATCAATAGAAGAGGAATTTGAAGTTATTAGATTTGTTGAGAACAACACCCCTTTTCCACTTTTGTTAGGAAAGACTTGGATTGAGAAGGATCAAATCAAAAGGAAAGTAGAGGAGGAAGCTACAAAACAGAAAAATCAAGAACTAAGGGACTTCATAACTAGAAAAATAGAACGATTAATAGAAGAACAAGAGGATAGGTCGAAGCAACATAGGGCTAGATAATTAGTTGTCAAAGTTGAAATAACATAGGAAGGCTTAAAGAACCTGTCCATGCAAGAAACAAGTATAGCCACCCCGAAAATAGTAAGAGAAGGGACATTAACCTCAGAATATGTAAGAGTGCATCAGAAGTTCGAAGTCCTTTCACCAGGAGAGAATAAGAATGAAAATGGAAAGAGGATCCCAAAAATTGTTAGAGAAGCTCAGATCACAAGAAAAAATCCCAGGAAGCTCAATAGGAAGAAAGTTAAGTTGCAGGAAACTACAGAAAACAGAAGAAAGACTTCGCAGGAGGCATATATAAAGAACTTGAATTGTGCCGGAATAGCAGAACCACGCAAAATGGGACTTCGCCACAACAAATCAATATGACCGTTGGAGGCACCTTGACCATTAGAATGACGCCCTAGAACGACTAGAAAATGTAGTTATGAGAAAATGGATCATTGATACCATGCCACAACAGACATATTCACATTGATGGATGCACTCCCGCCCGTTGGAGGAATCCATTATGACACTTGTTTATTTAACCCGTTGGACGCTACGACAGGACTAGTTTTTGCTACCCGTGAATATCCAAGCTAACAAAGAATCCATTGTATTGCGTTGTGCTTTCTATACCTTGCCACTCATTTGATTACCTCAATTTTTCGTTCGCCTACCCGATCTATTTCGTTACAAGTGTGAATGTCAGGTGAACCTAGCGTGTTATAAAATTCTATGGAGGAGATTCTCATGGAGGTCATGGCTGAGAGAGTTATGTATGTAGGAATATAGGCATACTCACCTGGGGGACTACAAGCATCCTCCTTGACTAGACATCATTCTATTTGTGCTACATAGAAGAAAAGAAAGCACCACGACGATCTGGCTAACACAAAGAAAATCTTGTCAGTCTTTCCTAAGTACATACTGCCTTTGGCTGGCACGGTTAACCAAAATAGTATCCCACGTGACTTTGAGTACACATTGATCACTGCGTACATACCGAAGGGGATACGTGTAGTTGGACCCCAATTAGGACAGATCCCAACCTTGAAGAACAACAACTTTAACCTCGGACATAGGAAGAACTGTGTGATGCTCGTGCCCATAGGTATTTGATCAAGACGACTGGGAAGAAGCCACGCATATTCTACCAACCGTGGATTAAGGAGCTCGTGTAGTCCACAATACTGAATGTGATGAATATCCCACACTTTGGACGACTTCAGCAGGTTAACGCTTGTGTTAAAATCCTCCTATCATGCTATCAAAGAGGATATCTATGGCTCGACAGGCAGGTTACTATGGATCTGACACTGATCCACTTGATTACAGGATTGAGCATGCAGGGACCAAACCCTCAACAGTTCTACCCAGGGAAGAATTCAGATCGCTCCTGGGCACAACGCATAAAGGAGGATTGTAGTGATGTAGAAAAGGGAAAGCAAGGCTACAATGTAGCCTCCATATAGGATGGTGCAGTGCACCTAGATTGTCAGCTTATAGTTAGAAATATCGCCAGAAAGAACCATCCCATGCAGGTCATAGGATTCATAGTAGACCTCATACGAAATTACGTGGAGGGGATGCAAATGAACTGGGCGAGCTACCTTGTCAACGAAATTGATGAATACTGCCACGAAGCACAGGATCAGGGCTATGAATTCCATTTTAGTTGGTTACTAGTATTAATCACATTTTTCGCTTGGCAGATGTCAGAAGGAGTGACATTTCCAGAAGTTGAGCCATCGGAGCCATTGGTCGCGAGGTTCATCATCTTGTGGTATAAAAATGATATGTTGAAGCAATGGTAGTCGAAAGTTGTGTTCCATGCCTACTACTAGCAGCTGAAGTGTGCTATTGAGGCATTTCCATGCATTACACAGAACACATTGTACCATTACAAACTGCTAGCGAAGTTCCACGCATATCGACACTTTATTTATATCACTGCACATAGGGATGAAATCAAGGAAGAGTTGCAGTCCTATTATAAGTTGACCGACAAAGACATGGAGGATATCACCAAAGAATGGTCGGTATAATTCCTTGCACCGGTTGACGATGCAGAACTCTACAACCCTGACATCATTGGAATCCCCTTAGTCACCTGGGTCGAGCATGTCGGGCAGAGTAACGTGAAGAAAAATAAGAACAAGGAGGAAGTGCAGAACATAGAGACTGCTGAGGAGGAAACCACCTTGAAGGAAAGTGGGCCTCACTCACCGGTAGGAGGAGGAGGAGGAGACAAAGTAAATCAAGAAAGAGGAGGGGAAGAAGGAGAAAATAAAGCAAAAGGAAAAGTTATACCACCAAAGTATCCCCTTACTGAAGCTGAAACATCGAAGAAAAGAAAGGTTTCCCTGTAGAAACCCTCGGCAAGAAAGAAGGCATGTGCTAGTAAGCCCAAGATGAAGTCCACACTCATAGAATATGATGTCGATCTAATCATCATAGCCGTGGAGGATGCTTCAGAAGATATCTTTTAGTGTTATGGAGCAAAGAAGGAGTGGTGTACGAAAGAATATAGAAGGAGTTGAAGGAGATATAGAAAGCCATTCATTCAAGCTGCACAGTACCTACTATGTCTTCTTCGTCGAAAATTACAGAATTGGGGGATGAACCCACCCAATTAAAAAGGCTAGCAGATGCAACAGAGGCTTGACTTCATCGATCCCAAGAAGAAAAGGAGCAGGCTACAAAATCCTTGAAGCAAGAAAAGGAGGAGGTCTTAGAGAAACTTTGAGTTGTGCAGAAGGAGAAAGATGAAATTCAGGCGATGTTCAAGGAGGACAATACGAAGGTACAAAAAGAAAAATACCAGTTGCTCGTAGAGCAAACTGTGGGCAAAGAAGCGGTCACTAAAAATTTTTTCTCTGTGTTGGGTTTGGAACAGGAGGAACCAGATTCAATCGAGATGCAAGTGGGGAAGCTCGCTAAGGTCATTCAGCATCTTCAAGCATGGATAACAGAGTTATAAATCCAAGTAGTGTCGATCACTCCACAATAAGAGTGTGATCAAATGGACGAATCTGCCAGGAGTGCAGTTGGAAGGATCAGGGAACTCGCCTCAGAATGTAAGAAATTGAGCGATATTGGTGTGCAGACCTATGAAGGCATCACAGAAGGTCCGGAGCTAAGAAAACTGGAAGCACAACTACATGAGGCATAGAAGAAGGCCTCCATCATCCAGGCAGAGATGAAGTCACTCACTCTAGTTGATAAAATGAAGAGATCATAGGAGCAGTGCCCAGTCCAATAGGATATTACTGCGATCTAGAGAAGAGTCATGGACGTTACACATAGACTACAGCCGGTACAGGACGAATCCTGGATGATTTTTGAAGAGATTGAAGGACAAGGCTCACAGCTGGACCAGATGGTTACAATAGTGGAACAACGCCTAGAAGGGCTTGTTACAGAGCAACTAGTTCAAGAGTTTGTCGAGCAGGAGGCTCTGGCGAAGAAACAATTCGAGGAATCTTGAGCTAAGCTCGAGGCCTTTGAAGGAGCGTTGCCCAGATCTGAGTGACTTGGGACGATTCACAGGTGAGTGTTGAGGGCATGTTGGCTCTTGACCAAGTTTTGAGGAAACAATGGTCGTGTTTGACCATTTTTGGGAATTTGACAGGCTGGTCAAAGATGGAGTGCCCAGGCGGAGCCACGATCATGGGATCTCACTCATTTTGCAAGCTTGTGGACCCAACAAATGGTTTTAGGGTTTATGTAATGGGTTATGGGATGTTGTCCCATGGGTTTACCCATGTTTAGGCCTTTTTGTAAATGTATAAATAAGTAGCTAAGCAATGTAAGAAGTCTAACTGGATAGAGGGCTATGTGCACCATATGTTGTAAGTGTTAATATTGGCTTAGTGCAAGAGATTGTAAGTGGCTTTGTGCAAACGGTCTATGTAAATTAGGGCTCTGTGCTACTAAGGAGTTGGCTTTGTGCCTTGACCTAATTTTGGGAAGGAGGATCTGGCGCATAGCGCACAGACCTCCTATCCTCCACAGAGTTTGGGTTTGTGGATTTGTGCACAAGAGTAGTAGAATGTAAGAAGATTGAAGAACACTAATAAATAAGAAGAGAATAAGTTGGTGGACGTAGCCCCACACTGGGGTGAACCACGTATATCATGTGTCTTGATGTGTTTTGTGCGATGTGAAATATGTTGTTTATCTACTTAGTGTTGTTGTTATAATGTATAATGAATGCATCTGATGTTGTTTCTTAGTGATTAATGGTATTAAAGATGAATAAATGCTAAATCTGAGCTAATTCTATGTGCTAAGTGATTGTAAGTGCTTGATCTTGATTGTTACTATGCTAATCTGTAATAAGGGTTAATCTGCGATGTGAATGAGACTCGTGAACAAATATTAATTGTTGTCTAAGTGCTCTGATAAGTGTTGTAATCACAAATCTGTGTCCCAGCTTGGTTGTAGACCCCTGAGTCCTACAGCCCCCCCTTCCTCTACCTCAGGATAGACTTCATATGATTCACAGGTGTTGCCGAAAGGGTCGGTATTTAGGGTTTTTTTGGTGCATTATTGAAGTGTTGAACCCTGGGTCTACCCCTGTGCCAACAACGGCCCATAACATAGTGGGCGAAGCTTCTGATGGGGCCCTATAAGGCATTATTTCCGCAATTGCAACCAAACTTTGTCTCCCACCTAAAACTTATGTCACACCCGATGTTGATCATGGTGTTGCTTGTACTTGGCATTAGACTTTTGTAGAATATCTTGAACCTGTTGGCGGATGTGTTGGATCCACCCAATGAACTGGGTGGCTTTGTCATATTCTAGTGGAGCAGGGGACGATTCGATCGAGGTGTTCACCAAGGGTACCGCAACATCCATGGGGCCCAGTGGTTGGAAACCCAACCCCACCTGAAAGGGGTTGTGGCCAGTTGAGCTATGCAGGTCTTGATTGTATCTATGTTGGACATAGGGAAGACTCTCATCCCATGTGCAAGGGTGTTTTGAATTGTACATGTGCGGGACATGTATGATCATTTGATTGACGACCTCAGTTTGGCCATATGTCTAGGGGTGGAAGGCAGTGGATTTGGTGATATTGATATCCAGTAGTGACTAGAGGCTTGTCCATAATGTGTTGAAGAACTGACCATCATGGACTGAGATAATGGTTTGTGGGATCCCAAAATGTACCCATACTTGTTCAAATAAGAGTTTGGCAGTGGCTTGTAGGCGAATAGAATCTCCATCTTGGAAAAGTGATAAACAACCACAAAAACACAATCATTTCCCCTCTCGATGGACGGGAGACCCGACATGTATTCCATTGAGATGGATTCCCATGGCCTACCATGAGTAGGTAGAGGGGTGTACAGACCCTATTTCTTAGTGGTCGGTTTGGAAATAGTGTAGGCAGTGCAGGACCTGATATACTTTTCAACATCCTGTCGAGGTTTTGGCCTATATAAATTTTTCTGTATCACTGCCACTGTATTTTCGACACCAAAGTGTCTTGCCACCCGACTGTAGTGAGCTTCCCAATTCAGCTTTGCGTTCTCGCTTGATGGAATGCAGAGATGGCCTAGACGACACAACAACCCATCTTGAATATGGAAATTAGAAACCACTAAATTGGTGCCCAACATTTGGTAGGTGGTGGACAAGTCAAGGTCTATCTCATAGAGGTGGGACCATTCGGAGGTCTTGTGGCCACAATAGTCTATCACTGTGGTGAGTGTCGTGATTGGAGGTCGACTGAGGTAATAAGAAACTCGGTTGGTACTTCCTGTTTTATACTTGATGTTGAGGTGGAACTGTTTTAAGTATGTGGACCACTTCTGATGGTGGTCATTTTGCAATTTTCCTTGGGTCTGCATGAACTGTAGTGGCTTATGATCAGTGTGTATGACTGTCTCCCTCCCAAGAATGTAATGTCTCCACTAGTGGTAGGCTTGCACAATGGAGTACATTTATTTGTCATAAGTAGGGTACTTATGAACATCATCTGATAGTGACTCACTATGATATGCCATGGGGTGATCGTGTTGAGTGAGAACGGTGCCCACAACATAGTCTGAAACATCTGTCTCAATCTCAAAGGGATGTTGTAGGTTCGGTAATGAAAGTACCGTGGATGAGCACAAACTCTTATTCAAGTCATCAAAGGCTTATTGTTGGGACATGCCCCACACAAATTTTATCTTACTGCCACCTCTGGTTACTTGGTTGAGGGCCCATGCGATATGAGAGAATCCCAACATGAATCTGTCATAGAAATTGGTGAGGCCCAAGAAGATCCAAATTTCAGTGAGAGTGGTTGGGGTTGGCCAGTCACAGATGACCTAGATATTTTTTGGATCCATGTGCACACCATGCTAATCAATGATGTAGCCTAAGTAATGGACCTTGTCCATGCCGAAGGATCATTTTTTCAATTTTTCATATAGTTTGTGTTGCCACAAGGTGTGCAGAACCTGTTGAATATGTTGCAAGTGTTCCGCCCAAGTATTGTTGTAGATGAGGATGTCATCCAGATACACCACTACAGAAGTATTGGTGAAATTTCATAGGATATCATCCATCATCCTCATAAAAGTTGATGGAGCATTTGTCAAACTAAAGGGCATGACCCACCATTCAAAAAGAGATTCTTTTGACTTGAAGGCGGTCTTCCATACATTATTTGTTCTATTGGGACCTGGTGGTAGCCTGACTTCAGATCAATCTTACTGAAGTATTTGGCCCCTGTGAGCTGATCAAGGAGGTCATCGATTCAAGGAATCGGGTACCGATTTTAGACTGTGATTTTATTTAGGGATCAATAATCATTGCAGAGTTGCCAGGTCTAGTCTTTCTTCTACACCAACAAAATTGGGCTCCCACAAGGCGATGAATTGGGATGTATGTGCCCCTTGTGGAGCAGTTCTTGGATCTGCCTCTTGATCTCCTTGTTTTCTAATAGAGAGCGATGGTAAAATGGCCCATTGGGTAGCGGTGCACCTGGGGTCATATCGATGGGATGCTTGACATGGCAATGCAGAGGTACCTTGGTAGGAGAGGAGAAGATATTTGAGTATTCTTCCATGACCTTATCCACTTGCTTCTTTTGTGTGGAGAGATGTGGTTGTGATCTTTCACTTACTTTGAGAGTGAATCATGAAGAAGAAAATTTTCCCGGTCTGAGAGATGACCTTCCTGCATTGCTTGGCAGAGATCAAGGAAATAACACTAGAAGGGATTGCCTCAGGTATCATGTACAATTTATTGTTCAAAGTAATAATAACACTACAAGGCCTAGAATCATATATAGAATGGTGTTTCCATAAATAAGGTTGGCCCAAAAGAACATTACAAACTTTGAGAGGAGAAACATCACACAATGCCTCATCTTTGAAGGGATTGATGTAGTACGACAGTTAACACTGTTGGTTGACACAGAGATCGCTTCCTTGGCGGAGCCATCCAATGGTGTAGGGTTGTGGGTGGGGCGTTGTTGGTAGGGCCAGCCACTTGATGACCTATGTTGATATGAGGTTCTTCTGGTTACCACTATTAATAATGAAGTGTAGCGGGGTGCCTTTTACCTACATCTATGAATGGAAGAGGCTCTCACCTTCTTCTGGCTCGTCGGGTTCACCAGGATGGAGCTTGGTGGTAGAAACGGTGGCACTGGTTTCCACACCAATGATCTTTCTTCCCCATTCTAGTTTTGAATATGAGTCAGAACCCACATCTAATTCAGAGGCTTTCACTTCGGCCACCAACGACTGCTTTGAGCAGCAGTCAACAGTGTTATGCCAAGGGCTCTTATGGAAGTCATGCCACTTCCTGGTATCTTTCTTTCTCTTTTTGGTGTCCTTCTTTGCTTATGGATTAGATCGATTGTCTTGATACTTTCCATCTTTGTTTTTTCCTTTTTTCTATGGGTTGGGGCCTTCCCTTCCTAGATTTTGTTATGTGTGGTTCCCAGGCCCAAATTGTCGCATCTTTTGTTTGAGCTTCTACTCAATTTTGACGAAATATCGATAGGTCGTGCCCAAGGAAGAGATGTCTAGAAATTCCATTTCGGTCTGGATGTATCTATGTAGAGCATCACCATACTTGATCACCAGATGTCACTCTAAATCTTTGATACCCATCTTGGTGCGCAAGATATGGAAGATATTTGTGAACTTTGGCACCGCTTGGTCTCTTTCTTGCTGCAGTGTGGTCCATTTGGTATACAAGTTGTTAAAACTTCTGACAGGGTAGTGTTGTTCCTTAATAACATCCCTAAAGGATTCTCAGGTGGTTGCAACTGTAAATAATGAGGGTTCCCTTGTTTCCTTTTGCTCATGGAAAGTTTCCCACCAATCTTTCACATGGGGAACGATTTTGAGGAGTGCAAAAGTAATTTTTCTCTATTCGAAAAGTTATGGACAAAAAAATACCCTTCTAGTAGATTCACTGACTTGTCTACAACATTTGTTTCTATCTAACCTTCAAATATAGGAATATCAAAGTTGATTTTTACCTTGAAGGGGGCGTCACCTCCGCTTGAGGAAGATGCGTCACCTGTTGGTAGCCGCCGAAGAATTTGCGCGAAACTATCCATCATCTTGTTCCTTTGTTGTGTGAGGGATTACTTAAGAAACATTTTGAACGGATCTCCTGTCCTATCATATTTTTTTTCTCCTACCATGAGAGGTCGCTTGCACGTGCAAGATATTTTCTCCTCAAGAGAAACAAGCTCGAGACCCAATTTTTTGTACCATGACCTCGTTGGGGACATGCATTAAGACGAAAAGGAGAAGACCACTCTAATACCAATCATATGGATTTTATGAGAAGAAAGAAATGAATAAAAATTATTAAAATATGCTTAACACGGAATAACAGAGATACAGTAAAACTGGTTTTCTATTCAATAAGGAAATAAGTTGAAACTGTAAAATGCAGTGGAAAACAAGCTTGTTGGAATGGTGGTGGCTTATCTCTGAGAAGAGATGTGACAGTTGCGCTCATTCGCAAGAATATGATTAAAATGAGGATATAAAGGCCTTTTTAAAATAAACAAGAAATCCAAAAACCTAACCTTGGGAGATAAAGCACCAAAAGTCATGTGGGCCCCATTTGGGTAAGTTAGTATATCAACTTCTCAGGGTCGTAACTTTTTCATATGATCTTTATTTTAGGCGCACGATAGCCCATTGGAAAGGTATCGTCAAGGATATTAGTTTGGGGGGATCAATCAAAACCTTTGGCTATCATTGAGAAACTCGATCCCGAAAAACCTTCATTTAAACCCTCAAAATGGCCCTAGAAGTTAAAAACTGCTAGAAATAGTAAATTGTCAAAATTTCCAGAAAATTGTTTTGAGCGAGTTGGAAAAGGTGGGTGGCCACCGATATCATGTCGAATATTCTTCATATGAGAGATCTTATTAAGAGGATTCATATGATTCAGATATCGATTCAGTACAGTCTGATCCAGAGTTAGTGCACATAGATGCAGTTGCAGAGCCAGAGCTAGAGTCGAGGCCCAAGTGGGCCAATACTACTCTTTAGGATGCATGGGATCTTGTTGGGGATCCAATTGATACTAGGAGGACTAGATATGATTTCTAAGATCTTCCTCTTGCACTCATTGCCACTTAATCGATGCCACCTAGGAATCTTTTATTGGCTCGGCCTTCCAATCCACAGTCCTATGGCGAGGTTGTTGGAAATCACTTTTTGGAATCCGCCATGTAGGAGGAGTACAACTCCCTCCTTGAGAACCAAACTTGGGATCTAATTCCCCTTCCTTCAGGAAGGAAACTTGTCATGTGCATATGGGTCTACAGGACCAAGAGTGCAGCAGATGGACAGGTTAGCAGATACAAATCCAGGCTATATGCCAAAGGCTTTCAGTAGGTGCACAACATTGAATACGATGAGACCTTCACTCCAGTAGTGAAGATGGATTCCATATGTTTGGAACTTTCCATTGCGGTAGCCAAGACATGGAAATTCCATCAGATGGGCGTGAAGAATGCATTTCTTCATGACGATCTCTATGAGGAGATCTATATGGATCATCCCCACGGATTTGTGCAGGATTCATATTTGGTCTGTCGACTGAAGAAGTCACTTTATGGCATCAAGTAGGCCTCAAGGGCATGGTATGTTGGGAAATACTGAGAGGGGGGGGGGTGAATCAGTATTTCATCAATCAATTAATTTTCTCTTTTCTTTCACTGAAAAACCTTAGGTTACTTTGTAAAGACCATTTATTGTATAGTATTAAGGAAACAAGAGTGTATTCAGAGATCTTATAATGAATTTCTTTATTCATCAGGTGTCTATTAAGAATTAATTCAGTGTAGTAATAACAAAATAAGCCAACGCACATGAGTAAGACACATGAACACCAAGATTTAAGGTGGAAACCCAAATCGGGAGAAAACCACCGCTGTCGTTGTCTCTGTCTTCAATAATTATTATTAAGAAAATGTTTTATAACATTGTACTAGTGCAGACGCATACTAGTACGCAGGCTTCTACCTGCAGAAGGCTACAATCTTCTCTTGTTTACCAGTATTTCCTGGAAGGGAGCTTCAACCCCCTGAAAATCGCAACAATTTCTACTGGTAGGGTGCTTCTACTGAAGACTTTAACCCTCAGACATGTTGTTGATCGCGTTTCATCAATTTTCACACTGGATCAGGCAGTTTCAACCCTTTGTACATTTGTTAGCAAACATATTTTGCCCAAAACTTTATAATATCAGCAATAACCCAGACTTCAATATGCATTCAACATCCTTCGTCATATATCCTAACCTTCATATGCATCTTTAATGTGAATGACTCGTATTTATATATATATACTTCCCCTTCTTCTTTTTTATTGATCAGTAATAATATGTGTTGTTGAGCAGTTCAGATCTATAGTAACTTACTCGAATTCATTGTAGATCTGCCACCCAACTGCTACAATGAGGTTCCTCCCACTTCAAACTTTTCTTCCACCTACACAAATGACCTCAGGGACCTGTAGATGTGCCTACTGTCAGAAAATGGCCTCCACATCCTCCAAAAGGGACCCCTACAACCTATCACCGTCCTTATCTTCCTTACTGTCCTACTTTTCTTCTTAGGATCACCTGTAGAAAGGCCATCGACCCCTTCTTAAGCCCATGGGTCAAGGAACCATTCAACGCTCATTGAGTCCCATATTTATTGCTCGGGGGAAATCGGGCCCCTTTTTAAAATTTGAATTAAACCTACGCGCGCCTTTTTAAATCGAGTTTTGGCATTCCATATGCTATCCCTCTTGAGCTTAGCTCCCAGTCAACGTGACCGTCACACCGTGACCACAACCTTACCCCGTCGGGGCTATGGGGTTTGTGATGCCTCAATGCATACACCCGCGTGATTCCCGATCGTCCAAATCCCGACGCTCCTTTACACTGACAGTTGTTCTCCACTATGCCACTGTCCTCCTTCTCTATTGTGCCGACAGTTGTTCCCCACTGATCGGGGTTTCACTGATCGTGATTTCAAAATGAACAAATCCCTTGTCACCGGGATCTCTGATTTCCCGATGGACAAAGTGTCAACGGCGCCCGATCCTTTGCCACGTGTCCTTCCAAATGGACGGATCTTGATCTTTCTGGGGTTTTGAGACCTGCAAGTCCCGATGCCTGGTGTCTCGGATCTCCGATACGCATGATCGTGTGACACGTGTCCTTCTTCAAATGGACGGCTCAGATTAACTCTTGGGATTTTGAGACTTTCAATGTCTCAACTTTCTTGTCCTCAGGAACTTCGATTTCCCGATGGACAATATCCCGACTCTTGTCAATCCCTGACTTCCTCCGTACTCCTGACACGTGTCCCACCGAATGGACGGTTCAGATTCCGCGTCGGGTTTTTCCTTTAGGGATTTCCCCGATCCTTCGTTCATGGGAATACCGATTTGCAGATTCTCAATACGTTGGTCCTCCGATGGGCCTTTGACCTGCCACCAGTCCTCCAGGGTGGCCCACATGCTATTGGGAAATCGCATATCACGATTTCGCGATGTCTGATGCACTTATTCACGGGACTCGCGAAACTCCGATTCTTGATTCTTTGATGAAGCACCTACTACCTGTCCTCCAGGGTGGTCCACACGCTATCTGCCTTATCTTCCTCGCAGCTTCTGCAGATCTGACGGTTGTTGGCAACCTTCTTCAGCGATCATACGCACCCATCCAAAACTCAACCATACACTGATTTTCTTACTGAAAACTCTACATGAAAACTCTTTTGCCTCAGCCTTTTCCATCAATGACAATATTTCCAACAATCTCCCCCTTTGTCATTGATGGAAATACTCTACCTCTATGTTTTTCCTCCCCCTTTGACATCAATGGCAATGAGTGGACAGGACCATGCTCCCCCTGAGATCGTGTTGCACCGTCATAATGATCCTTTTCAAATGACCAAGGCTTCCCCATAGTCAGAGCATTTAGAGATGCTTATCAGCACCTTACAACCAATTGAGACTTTTGTACTTAGGTAGACCTAATCCTCTGCATGGAAGAGACTACTCCCAGTTTTTGGTGGAGATATTTGAATGATTCCCTGGGTAGAGGTTTGGTAAATATATCAGCAACTTGTTCTTTGGAGGGAACATACTCCAATTTCACCTTTTACTCAAGCACCTGTTCTCGTAAGAATTGATATTTGATGGGAATGTGCTTGGTCTTGGAATGCATAACAGGATTCTTTGAGATACTGATGGCACTTGTATTATCACACATAATAGAGATAGGAGATGAACATTTGATTTGAAAGACTTGAAGGGTTTGCATCATCCAAAGAAGTTGAGTGCAACAAGATGTTGCAGCCACGTATTATGCTTCTGCTGTAGATAAGGCAATGGAACTTTGTTTCTTGCTGAACCAAGATACTAACCGGGGCCCCATGTAGAATGAACCACCACTAGTGCTTTTGCGATCATCAACACTTCCAGCCCAATCTGCATCAGTGTATGCATGAAGAGTAAGATCAGCATTCATTGGATACCATAGTCCAAAATCTTGAGTTCCTTGTAGATATTTGAATATTCTTTTCACAGCCTGAAGGTGAGACTCTCTTGGATTGGCTTGAAATCGTCCAACAATCCCAACTGCATGCATAATTTCTGGTCTTGTCCCAGTG
>ML818375.1:171194-183653 GCA_009831015.1 Picea engelmannii | reverse complement strand
CTTTAGGTTCTTACACAAGGTGACTGTGACGGGAAGTCTCACTGTACCTGGAGCAGACATTGGTCAAACTCACTCGGGCTCCTTGGAGGGTAAATCCACAATTACTGCATGGAAGCTTGCACCAAGCACAGGTCGCCATTGTAACTGTTCCACCCTATCCCCACCCCTTCTGGACTTGATCACACGACGTTGGATTTCATCACCAACTAGTACGGTCATCAAAAGAAGGTCATGTTTGCTTGGTTGTGATTCTTAGATTTTTTAGCATGTGCTGTTTCTTTTCGCTAGTTGGCCATAGATTTCTTTCGTCAACTCTTCTCTTCCGCTAACATCGACCCTCCACGACGCTCGTGGAGGCTACAGGGACTTCCTCCATAAAATATGGAAGGAGACATCCCTTTACCCCCTCATTCTACGGAACAGCCTCCTCAATCGAGCGAGGTTCAAAACACAACAACTTCTCGAGAAGAAGGTCCCATCCCTTTGGAGAATTTTAGAATTGTCTCGGAATCCCCGGAAGCTTATCGCATTCCGGAAGGATATGAACGACAGCTCCTCCACCTAAATTCCGTTGGAGAATTTGTTGTCATAAACCCTTCTAACGCTCTGGCTGGGTCTCCTCAAAACCCTTTACCCAACGACCCTTTTTGGACTGAAAACATTGTTCGGAGTCCACCACGCTTGGTGCGAGATATTTATGGAATGGAGGAAGGCGATGACGTACCTTTCTCCTACACTGTACCCCCAAATCACTTCACTGGTACTACCACTTTTACAGCCACACTAACCGTTGCTCCGAGCACACCACCCGTTGGCCCGAACATAACATCCATTGGCCCGAGACCTACTATTCCCCTCTAGACAACCCATTCGACATTGACCCCACACATCCCGACCATCCCCGCCGGTAATGCGGTAGTTAATCAAACTCCGATTGGCACACCTGTAACACCAAGACCAAACCTCCCTTTTGGATTTAGGGCACTGAACGCATATGCCACTACCACGGCCCAAACCACTGCTCAAATCATACCGGGAAGTTCCATACCTATCCAACAACCCGGAGGGACTCTCCTTGGTGGTTCTAACCCAATCGGCAACACTGGTCAATCTTTTACGTCTGGCCCTCAAATCCCAGGAACTCTACCTCAAACTAGGGGGAATCCTCCCACCGGAGGACAAATTCCATTCGAGGGGCACCCTCATGCTGGGGGGCAACCTCAAGTCAGAGTCCACCATCAACCACAAGGAAATCCGCGTGCCTCCACGGGACAAAATGTGTCTGTTGCACCCAATCCGTGGAGCATCCCTTTTCAAGGAAATCCGCATGCCTCCACGGGACAGAATGTGCCCGTTGCACCCAATCCGTGGAACATCCCTTTTCAAGGAAATCCGCATGCCTCCATGGGACAAAATGTGCCTACCACATCTAACCCATGGAACGTTCCTTTTTCAATAAACCCACACTTCCCGGCAGGACAAAATTCGCAGACTCCGCAACAACCTCCTTATGGACAAATGCCCAACCCAACCCATAACCCTCAAAACCCATCTGGTTATCCTTCGCTCGCACATACTTCTCAGAACACTTCAAATCCTATGTGCCTTGGTCAAAACCAACCTCACATGAGAGGGCCCACGAGTTATAACTATCCACATAACCCAGTATTGGGCCCCACTGGCGTTCCTCTGCCACACCAGCATTACCCACAAGTTAACCGACAACTACCTTTTCTAGCCACCCTGGACCTTCCAGATTTGTCTCGATTAATGAATGATCCCATTCATAATTCTTCGGGTTGGCCAGCTATTCCAGCAAAGCTCCCTTCTGATATCCCAAAATTTGACGGAAAATCCGGGGAAGACCCGAACAACCACGTGATGACCTTCCATTTGTGGTGCTCATCCAACTCCCTCATGGATGATTCTATTTGTTTGCGTCTTTTCCAACGGACACTCACGGGTTCTGTAGAAAAATGGTATATTGAATTACCACGCGCATCTTTTTACGATTTCAACTCCCTCGCCATGTCCTTCCTCACACACTTCCAACTACCCATCCGATACGAGACAAGTACTGAACTATTAACGTCTCTTCGTCAGACTACTTCCATACACATCTCCAATCATATCCATGAATGGAGAAGATGATGAAGACTAATCAAAGCGGTCATCCCTGACCAATTATTAGCGGAATGGTTCACGAAATCATTATTACCCAAGATCGCTCGTGATGTTGCCATGGGCGACGTGGTCACTGAGGAAGAATCCATCGCCCGAGCTCAGTACTTAGACTTAGTCTATTCACAATCTGGTACTCTGTATGAGTTGATACCAAACTCTACCCATCCCAATAATGATCCATCCAAACCGTCGACTGCTTCGCATGTGGATGGAGTTATTGGCTCCGTCAAAACTCAATCTACTTCTCAGTCTACTGGAATAGTCCAGCGGCCCGCTTCTACGGCCGCTCCCAGTTCAACTGCACCCTCTTCTGCCCCCACCCAAACTCAAGTCGTTGATGTGAATGCGGTCCAATCAACCCCTTCACAACAACCCGGGGGCAAGAAGAAATCGAGAAACAAAACAAATAAGAACAATAACAATGAACAACCCAAGACCCAACCACAAACCCCTACTGCTGGAAAACAACCACTGCGAAAACCAAAATTCCCATGTCTTGTTTGCAGTGACGATCACTACACTCGAGACTGCCCACATCGCGACGAAGTGGCTAAAATTTTTAAGGGAAATTCACAACCCGTTGTGCTCACTCAACCTTTTCCACAACAACAATATTTGGTTGCACAAACCCCCACGTCGGGGGGCAGTTCCAACCAACCTCATGATGAAGCATCGACAAGCGCACACATTTACATGTTTAATGGGGTGAATCTAACCACTCGTTCTGCGACATACGACACACCAGTTAAACCCGATAAGCCGAAGACTGCTAATGGTTCTTTGCCAGATCCTTTACCATATGTTGTCAATCCTCCGTCTGTTAGCCCCCCATCCGGGCCACTTCAAATTGAGAAACCTTCTTTTGACTCCATCTTACTCCCTCCTAAGAGCACTATCCGGAAATCTACTTTCAATCCTAATTCACGCACCGCCCAAAACTACAATATTGTAGAAGATTTGGCCCAAGCTCCGTGTGCCATGTCCGCATTGGAAGTGTTACAACATTGTCCTAATCAACATAAGATGCTCTTAGCTACTATCGGCGCCTTCAATCCCGAGTCATCCAACCACATCATGTTTAATCTGGACGACCATCAACCACGGCTCTCCCACCAGCTAGCTTTCCAAATCGATGTTGTTGTTTATAATCAACAAATCCATCGAACCATTTTGGACGAGGGATCCTCCACCTGTGTCATGTCTCTATCCTGTTGGAAAGGTTTGAAATCACCTGCCCTTAACAAATCCCCCATGATGTTATGCACTTTTGATGGACGAGGTTTCCATCCTCACGGATTATTGCAATCCCTCGCCGTCCAATTGGGCGGCAAAACCATTACCGTTGATGTTGAAGTGGTCAATGCTCCCCTCAATTACAACTTATTGCTCGGAAGAAGTTGGTTCTATGCTATGATTATTGTTGCCTCGTCGGTATTTCGATGCATACAATTCCCTCATCAAGGAAAAATTGTCACCATCGATCCACTTGATTTCTGTACACCCGACGCCCGCATCCCTACCACCAACAATATTCCCTTTTTGGGAGATCACCTAGTTACGTATGAAAGTGTTGGTGTTGGCTTATTGAAAGATTCTAGCCTCATGGGTACCTTCCCTACACCACTTCCACCTACTACACCTCATATTGCCACCATCAATATGATCTCGACTTTGCCTTACCAATCCTTGGAATCATCTGACCCTTGGATTGTGCCTAGTCCTCTAGAATTCGATGGACTCAGTGACACCATGCCACTCAGCCCAGCCGAGGCCGCATATGTAGCTATTCAATCCGCCTCTCCCTCTTCGAACACTTCACATTCACTGGCACCCGACACTTACTCGGTGCCCTCGTGGTTGAATTCCCTATCATCTGTCGTTGACTACATTTCCCACATTTTTCCTTCGGACGAATCTATCATGGAAATGCTTAGCATTGACGATTTTCCCTGGGATGACAACCACCACCGATCCTCTTTTCTTCCATCTTTCGAAGAAATACAAGACATACAATCTGTCTTCCCCCCCGATGTTACCGATGCTCCACAATCCCCTATCCTCACTCAAGATACTTTCTCTGAGGGAAACATGGGTAACATCTCTACCACAATCACAATTGGCATTTCAGTCAAAGAAGGTGTCGTGGAAAACATTAATCTTGGTGCTAATTGCACGCCCGACGAAGTAGTTTCTTACACCGCTTTTTTCAAGGAATTTCGCGATGTCTTCGCATGGAGTTACGAAGAAATGCCAGGGATTGACCCTTCCATCGTCATACATGAAATCAAGACTTACCCTGACGCAAAACCAGTTCGACAGAAACTCCGCCCGGTTCACCCCAAGAAACTGGCAGTTATAAAGGCAGAAGTTGAAAAACTTCTAAAATCTGGCTTTATCTACCCTGTCCCTTTGACGGAATGGGTCTCTAACCTCGTTCCGGTGGCCAAGAAACAAGGGACCATCCGTGTCTGTGTAGATTATCGTGATCTCAACAAATCTTGTCCCAAGGACAACTACCCAACACCTTTTATCGATCAAATCATCGATAATTGCGCGGGAAGCATGATATTCTCTTTCATGGATGGATTTTCTGGATACAACCAGATCGAAATCTTACTTGCTAATCAACATAAGATAGCCTTCATCTGCCCTTGGGGAAATTTCACTTACCGAAAGCTACCTTTTGGCCTTAAAAATGCTGGTGCTACTTTCTAGCAAGCCATGTCGTACGCTTTCCACGACATCAAACATATCGCAGAACCTTACCTCGATGATTTACCCTCCCATTCATCCAACCGACCCGATCATATTGGTCACTTGCGGGCAATTTTTCTTCGATGTCGTTTCTATCGTATTCGTCTGAACCCACATAAATGCATCTTCGTTGTCGAATCCGGTCGACTCCTCGATTTCATCGTCTCCAAAGACGGGATCAGGGTGGATCCCCTGAAGATCAAGGCCATTCTAGACTTACCCCCACCCACCAACTTAACCCAACTTCAAAGTTTGCAAGGCAAACCAAACTTCCTCCGCCGTTTCATCTGCAATTACATCGAGATCACTAAAGGATATATGCAGTTACTACAAAAGAACATCCCTTTCATCTGGGATGACACTGCCCAATGGTCATTCGACGCTCTCAAGCATGCTTTGACCCATGCTCCTTTGTTACATCCTCCCGAATATACAAAGGATTATATCCTTTACTTGGTCGCTTCTACCTCCACCATTGCGATGGTGTTGGTTCAAGAAGACGCTAATGGTGAAGAACACGTGATTTATTATCTGAGCAAGATTTTATCCTGAACCAAACTCAGATACTCTCATGTCGAAAAAATGGCTATGGCAGCTATCATTGCTGTCCAATGATTCCACCACTACATCCTATTACGCACCACCACGGTAATCGCAGACTCTAACCCCATGTACCACGTCTTAACACGTCAATTACTTGGGGGCAAATATTCGAAATGGATCGTTATTCTTCAAGAATTCGATCTCGAATTTACAAAGGACAAAGCCAAGAAATCCCTGGTGTTTGCCGAGCTCATCTGTGCTCTCCCAAGTGCCGATGAAAACAATGAACCTAGAGACCCTCTTCCCGATGAGTCTCTCTTCCTCATAAGCACCTCTGACCCTTAGTATGGAGACATTCTCCTTTACCTTCAAACCCAACATTTTCAGCCCAACATCTCTCGAGAAGAGCGTCGACGCATACGTCACCACTCTCGTCGTTACCTCATCCTCGGCGACACTTTATACCGCCGTGGTATTGTCACCATTCTTCAGCGATGTCTGATTCACGAAGAGGCTGAATGCGTTCTGAACGATTTTCACCTTGGTGCTTGTGGCGGTCACCTTTCCAGGATGGCCACAGCCCAAAAAATCCTACGTGCCGGCTACTTTTGGCCCTCGATCTTCAAAGATTGCATCGAGGCCGTCAAAAAATGCCCACCCTGCCAAATCTTCAACAAGAAGGCATGAACCCACCCTACTGCGCTGCATCCCATTATTTCCATTGGCCCCTTTTCCAAGTGGGGTATTGATTTCATGCAGTGTAAGCCTACCTCAGCCGGGGGGCATAGTTACATCATTGTCGCCGTTGATTATTTCACAAAATGGGCTGAGGCTATGCCTACCTTCCTGAACGATGGTCGTACTGCAAATCTATTCCTCTTCAACCACATCATCACTCATTTTGGCGTACCACATGCCATTGTCACCGACCATGGTGCACACTTCAAAAACTAGATGATGAGCGAATTACACGTCAAATTGGGTTTTCTCCATGAAAACTCATCCCCTTACTATCCTCCAGCAAATGGACAAGTTGAAGCTATCAACAAAGTCCTAAAAACCATGATCCAATGCATGGTGGGGGAAAACAAAACATCGTGGCATTTACAACTGTTTTCCACTCTCTGGGCCTATCGCACGTCTGTGAAAACCTCAACCGGATTCACTCCTTTCTAGTTGGTCTATGGCATTGAATTTGTCTTACCAATCGAGTGCGAAATTCCGTCACTTAAATTGAAAGTAGAACTCCTGCCCCATACTTCTGCGGAAGAAGAATGATTCTTGTACCTATCCAAGCTGGACGAAACACACCGTGATGCTACTCTTGTTAATGAGGCACATCAGAAATGGATCAAGAGTCAATATGACAAAACTGTCCAACCTCGAGCCTTTGCAGAAGGAGACTTAGTCCTCGTTTATGACCAAGCACACGATAAATTGGGAACAGGGAAGTTAGAACCTATGTGGCATGGTCCTTACATCGTGAAGCGTGTTTTACACAGAGGTGCTTATGAATCACGATGGAATTTCCCTAGGAGAGCCCCGAAACGGGATTTACCTTAAAAAGTACTATGCCTATATCACCTAGCGTCTGTACTTTGTACACTATTGTATTTTAGTTTGGTGTGCATTTTCTTTCGCGTGCTCGAGTCTTTACCGTTGCCACTCATGACTGTGCCTGTGTTTTCATGCACAGATGACGTCTGTGTTTCCTATCTTTTTTGGGTTCGTGGATGGTGCCAGCCGACACACCCGGAACATTGCTTCGGCAGCATGGGTCATTTATCAGTTTGACGAGGTGGTGAGTTCAGGTGGCATCTGTTTAGGACCAGCAACCAACAATATGGCAGAATATCACGTTGTCATTGGACTGTTAACCCAAGCCTCCTCCCTAGGTATCTCTCGTATCATTATTTACTTAGACTCCCAACTCGTGGTTTATCAACTCAACCGCATCTACACTATCCGTAGTCCTATCCTGCTACGTCTACACTTGCAAGTTCACCGTCTCGAACGAATGTTTGATTACATTGAATATAGACACATTCCAAGAGAACTGAGCAGTGTTTCAGATTCGTTAGCCAATTACATCATGGATCGGTATTTATCCCACAGATGAGATTCAAGGAAAGAATAAACTGTACATTACATGTAAATTAAAACACATCACAGACATCATCATGTACAAACCATCGGCATCATAAAACTCGAAACTGTATATATATATATATATATATGGCGTGACTGAAATGTTTACATTACATCAAAAAGTCTGTAAGAGAACAAAATATTGGGCTCATCCACCCATACAACTTCGCCAGACAAGCCGTACAAAAAACATGATCTTGGGGAAACTCTAATCTCCCTGCACTACATTGTGCTGTGAGTAATATAATATTGTGCGTACTACACGTCTCAACAGAGAATTGATATTCTCTGGCACCCCTACAGTGTATCGCTGCAAATGCAAAGGTACATCCCCTCTCCGCAGAGGAGGGATACCCATCGTAAGGCCTTGGAGGTTCCTCTCAACCTCCCGAAGGCCCACCACCGGTACTGCTGGGTCTGCTACAACTGGGACACCGCCATGACGGCCTGGCACTGGTATGTCCGTTGGGCGCACTGCTCCCTTGTCTGCACGTTGAAGACAAAACATCTATTAAACACTCTCTTACATACCCAAAAAAAATACATATACATCAAAAACGTAAAAACAAACTAGACAAGGTATGACTTAGTCTCTTACCTGACTCGTCCCAATCTTCCCCCTCGGGCAGAATCAAATCCATACTCCCATGGAAGTCTACATCAGCATACGGGAAGTCTTCGATCTAGAGGAACTGCCGCCTCAACCAGGCAAAGAAATCACCAGTAAAATGGAACTCGGACTCCGAAACTAACCTCGGGGATAGGCTAGTCCACCTCTCCATCCGAGGCTCATCCACTGGTCGTACTGCCAGCGCAATCTGAGGTTGCATCTGAGGGATGCGCTCTAAGAAAAATGAGACTAAGAAAGAGCCATAGCCAAACTTCTTTTGGCCGTTCCTGCACCGAGAAATTTGTTCCTTCACATTCCAAAGGAACGTTGCACTCCAATTGAACAATGTTGGCTCTAAACACTGGACGCCATAGGCCACCTGTGACCTCGAAGCCAAATGATCACTAGTGCTACCAGTCACACTAGTGATAGCAAACAGTATGGATCGAAGAGGCAGATCCTGGATATCCTTGATAGGGATCCTACCCCCTACCAACCTTGCTCCCGGAACACAATGATGTGCCAGATACACGTCCACCTACTCAGGTAATACCCTCTGCCCTGTAAAAGCTATGGGGACCCCTCTTTTTGAGAGGCCGGTCAGAAAATACACATCTTCCAACTCGATGGTCAGGAGCTGTGTACCAATACGGAATCCCTGTTCTGTGATGTCCCAAAGACCAATAATGTGCTCAAGCAGTAGAACTTCGCTTTTCATTTTTTGCAGTTTGAAAAACTTGAGTAATCTGCAGGCCCTCAAAGCAGCCCATGTACGGGGACTCCGTAGAGCAGCTATGTCATCCATCTCATGTTCCTGCTCTTTCCACTCGATCATGATTGCCGAATATATCTACAAAACAAAAATTCAAAATTTTCATCATTTCCCACGTTTTTGTGATTTCGGCAATTTTCAAAAAGCATTTTAAAACATAAAAACAAATGCCCGTGACATCTAAAGGTAACCAATCATCATTTTTAACCACCACACCCTTAAACATTCAATAAAAAATGATTAAAACGTGATAAAAATAAAAAACCGTTTTGAGGGGGTGCGTGGGCCCATGAGGGGAGTTTTTGCAAAATTCTTTGGTCAAAATGGTCGATCTAATCATTTGTTAGGGTGTGGGAAACTTAACTACCCTTTCCCAATACATTTTTGTGAACAATTCCCCCCGTTTTATCAACTTTTAAAAGGAGGCCGATTTGGTTCAAAATGAACGACCTAGGGCTTTGTGTTTTGAATTAATAATGCTATAAAGATCAACTTGGAACCATACAATTGAAAGAGAAAAGAACGAACACCTACCTGGTTCAAACGGTGTGCGAAACGATCAACCGTAGCTTCGGCAGCGAGAAGAACAAGTTTGGCTCCAATTAAGATTCTCCAACACTCCACAAAATCCTTGCAAATGAAATGGTAAATGAGTTTTTCAAATCAATTCATATTTATAAAATTTCATTTCCATAAGCTATGGTCGTTTTTGGGTTTCTCTAATGGTGAAAATGGCTCCACTAATCCCTGGTTTTTAGTTTCTGGCATTGCAGGCTTATTGGTAGTTCTAATACATCTTTCACCTTGTCATAATTATGAGCATAGTCTTAGTTCATTCTCGAGCTCAACAATATGAGAACGCAACCGGGTAGACTTTTATCTCTTTTTCGGACATGTACGGATACGACCACATGAAAAAGGAACCCCCCTGGAGTCTCCTTTAAACCCTTTTCAGACTCTCTAAAAATGAAAAGATTGTCGAGTGATCTTGCTTCCTTTCACACTCGTTAAAAGGTTAGAAAGGGCGTCTTTCGAGCAATAATTTAACCCTTTTTCGGTCTCGATGGACTACTGTATGAAAAAGGAACTGAGAGAGTTCTATTTTAAGTGTTTTTCCAAACTCTATAATCTTGAAAAACCTTCGATTTTTCTATCTTTGGACTCGTTAAAGCACACATCGACAGACCCATATGGGACCGAACCCTTACTTCTTCTGGTTCGTTAAACAAAGGAAGAGGAACTTACCGAAGGTGAGTTATATCGAGCATGTGTTATCCTCCTCGAGCTCGTTAAATTAAAAAGAGGTACTCATCTATCTGGATGGGGGAAAAATTGAAAGGAGCAAGCCAAGCAGTCTCTTGAGAACATCATCTAGCACTTCTTAGAGTCGCCCTTAAACACGGCACTTTGTTATTCGCTCATATCATAATCCGTTGAACCTCTGCACTGAGCCAATCTTTGAGTTTCCTTTCACTCCTTTGGGTCACCCAACGCAAGTCACAGTATCCACTGCATAGTTTTGGTCCATGTCATGTTTTGTTGTTGTGCCTCAGTGTTCAAGGGAAGTATCCACCTCGAGAGTCAGGTATCCCAAATATCTAGTCTCAAAACCTGTGTCAGTCCATGTCCATTTGATCTACCAACTGCATCTCTATGCCTGTTTCACGTCGTTGATGGGGGATACATCAAGGCCCTCCCTCGACGAGTCTATTCCTGTCAACTTCAACACATTATCCGGGAGCTAGACTTAGAAACTAATTAGTACTATGGGACCTGCATGCCTCAATGGCAGGCCTCCTCACATTCAACAGTGGGTTTACATCATTGACCTCTGATCGAATGATTCCACGAATGTTCGACTTCAGCTCATCTATTCACGTTCGGTGGAATGTACTAAGATACCTTGGGAATCATTGACATTAATGGTGATCTCCCTCGCACTTGTTAATGGTTTACCTCATTGACCGGTAATCAAGTGGTTTCTGCCGTGTTCGACACCAAAACATCTATTCACATGGTTAGAATCGTATCGCACAGGGATTGGTAAGAAGAACCTGGGTTGAGTAATTCACCTTGACATATGTTTCGCCCAGGTTGCAAAGGAGTTCTGGACAAAGAACACATACATTGTTACATAGATCCACTTTGTATTGGTCGTGGCTATGTCCTGTCATCTCGTAGATCCACTATGTATTCTTCGTGGCTACGATCAGTCTGATTTATCAAAGTATAGGTCCACAGTGTATCTTCGGTGGCTATACCCTTTTTTACCAATACGATTATGGATCCGCAGTGTATTTTATGGTGGCCATATCTTGCAAGTCTTGATCACCCAAGCATAGGTATGCCTGCCTTGGGCTTTGGAATATGTCATGATATTTGTTGGATGTTTGTGTGCATCTTTCGTCAGGTTCTCCGAGTCTATACCCTTGCTTGAACGTCTGCAAAGTATTTCAGTCATCAATTCGTATCTTCTAACTTCATACTTTGGGGGGCATTCTGTTACACGTCAAAATTCCTAAGTGTCGCATTGTCCCTGTCAATCGTCGTAAGTGTCGCATCTTCCCTACAACTTTCGCAAATGTCGCAAGTTGATCACTAGTGTCACAAATGATGTTCACACATGATGCCATGATAACAACACTAAGGAGGCACTTATGACACCTCACATGACTGATTTGGGAGAGAGAAACTGGTTTACTGGAATCAAATAGCTCTTGACACCTGAAAGGGACCCTGAAACATTGGTTTGGAGGGGGAATGCTCCCCTAATACAGTTGCAGAAGAATTGGCGCTCCTCTACCATGATTCAACGAGAGTTATAACGCCCCTTAGTCCCTTCTGGAGGAGCGCTTCTCATCTTAAGAGTGCTGGTGCTTTCCCAAGGCACACCAGGAGCGCTACAACGCTCTGATACCCCTTTTGGGGGAGCGCTCCCTATTCTGGGTCAATTGTTAGCCCGTTGAGTCAAAAGAGGAGGAGATCATTCGAGATTAGAATACAGTTGTGCTCGAATTCTTGGTTTCATCAAAATATCCCTGATCCAAGGATATGGTTCCTAACTGGTTCTAAACATAACTCAAGAGGTTAGGCCCCTCCCAACCTATATAAACAGGCTCCATGATGGTGGAAAGGGGAAAGAACTGAACATATGAAACTTATGATCTTGGAGGAAACTGACAGTCATCCAAAGAGAAGTGATCAGTGAAGTTGTTGTTATCCAGGTTGTGGATCTTTCAGGCAAGGGTTAGACAAAGAGGACTTGACGAAGCCATCACATTCGCATCTACGATTGTAAGTACTGATGTCGTTATTCTCATTAATATGACACGCTTGGCATGTTTCTTTCTAGTTTGTGTCTGATATCACATGAACTTATCATTTATTGATAGATCTGTTTTCAAGCTAATGTCAATAGAGTAGGAAGTGGTCGTATCTTGTTTTGTCC
>ML818375.1:81000-103940 GCA_009831015.1 Picea engelmannii | reverse complement strand
CGTCAGCATGCCACGTGTCACCCTGTGAGTGGTGACACGTGTCACCTCGTAATTGGCCGATCGTACGACCAAAACGCCAAATCAGCATGACACGTGTCGCGTCCTGGTGACGCCACGTGTCCTGTACGGAAGCCGCCACGTGTACTGTACGGCCTGCCACGGGTCGCGTCCCGGTTGGTCCACGTCATCTGTACGGCCTGCCGCGTCACTGTACGGACGTGCCACGTGTCACTGTACGGACATGCCACGTCAGCTGTACGGACTGACACGTGTCTGTACGGACTGTACGAACAGGTACAGTCAGCTCCCAAAATTTGTCTGTTTGGCTTTTCGGACAGAAGGCGATATCTTCTTCATACGGACTCCGTTTGCGATAAAAATTATACCACCGGATTCAGGACGACGAGACGGACGCAATGGCACAGGTTTTGTCTGATTCCGAGCACTTTCATTTTTGAGCATTTTTAAGCCCTATCTGGCTTCTGGATCTGTTTTCAGATCAAAATGCAGCTTGAAGAAATTATGAAGAAGGGGCATATATGCCCAAGTTTGTCACCTTGGGGTGCCCCAATATTGTTTGTGAAGAAGAAATATGGGATGTTGAGATTGTGCATCAACTTCACACAGTTGAATAAAGTAACTATAAAGAACAAGTATCAGCTGCCAAGGATTGATGATCTTTTTGATCAATTGAAGGATGCAAAGATATTTTCCAAGATATATCTCAGGTCAGGATATCATCATGTAGGGATTAAAGAGGAAGATATTAGCAAGACCGCCTTCAGGACAAGGTATGGTCATTATGAGTTCACAGTGGTTCCATTTGGGTTGTCAAATGCACCAGTTGTTTTCATGTGCTTAATGAATGGTGTTTTCTGAGAATATTTAGACAAGTTTGTCATTGTTTTTCTTGATGACATTCTTATATATTCCAAGTTGGAAGAAGAGAATGAGCATCATTCGAGGATGGTGCTACAATTGCTAAGAGAACATCAGTTGTATTCCAAATTGAGAAAGTGCTCATTTTATCAAAACATAATTCACTACTTGGGGCATATCATTACAAAGGATGGGATAGCAGTGGATCCTGAGAATATAGAAGCCATTAGAGAAGGGTCAGCGCCAAAGAATGTGATAGAAGTTGGATCCTTCATTGGTCTAGCTGGATACTACAGAAGGTTCATTGCAGGGTTTTCAAGAATAACTCACCCCATCACTTCCTTGCAAAGGAAGGGGAAGAAGTTTCAATGGACAAAAGAATGTGAAAATAGTTTCCAACAATTGAAGCAGTTGTTAACCAGTGCTCCAATTCTAAGGATCGTAGATCCAAATGAAGACTTCATTGTATGCACATATGCATGTAAAGAAGGATTGGGTGGAGTCCTCAGTCAAAATGGTTTTTTTGTATGTTATGAATCAAGGAAGTTGAAGGATCATTAAAGGCTCTATGCCACTCATGATTTAGAGTTGGAAACCATAGTGCACGCCTTGAAGAAGTGGAGCCACCACATCATGGGAAAGAGGTTTGAGCTGAGGACAGACCATAATGGTCTGAAGTATTTTTTTGATCAACCAACTCTAAATGCCAGGCAAAGCAGATGGTTAGAGTTTGTCGGTGAATATGACTTTGAAATAAAGCATATCAAGGGGAAATAGAACAAAGTGGCTGAATCACTCAGCAGAAGAGTGCATGATTTACATGATACAACCATTAGCATGTACCAATCATATTTGAAAGAGGGATTTGTAGAGGTTGCAAAATCAGATTTGCAGTACATGGAATTGGTAACAAAATTGCAGCAAGGTAAAATGCAACAGAAGGTTGAGGATTATGAATTGGGAATTGATGGAATCATCATGTACAGAAAAAAAGTTTATGTACCCAACTCTTTTGAATTGAGGAGTGTGATTTTAAAAGAGATGCATAATGTGCCTTATGTAGGACACCCAAGATATCATAAAACAATTTCAGCAGTCAAAAGCCAATATTTTTGGCCAGGAATGAAGAGGGAGATTACTGATTTTATTGCAAAATTCTTGGAATGTCAAAGGGTCAAGGCTGAGCATAGACACCCTACTGAGTTACTAAAACCATTACCCATTCCTGACTGGAAATGGGAAGTGGTGAAAATGGATTTCATCATGGGATTTCCCAGAACGAACAAGCAACATGATGCAATCATGGTGGTGGTGGACAAGGTTACTAAAGATTCCCATTTCATTCCTATAAAGGCTACTCATAAAGAAACTAATATTGTTGATATTTATATGAAGGAAGTAGCACAGTTGCATGGCATACCCAAGAATTTTCGCATCAAAGTTTACATCAAAGTTCTGAAAGGGGTTGTTCAGAGGGTTCATAATGAATTTTAACTTCAACACTGCTTATCGTCCTGAGTCTGATGGGCAGATAGAGAGGGTGAAACAAGTGATAGAAGATATGCTAATAATGTATGTGATGGACAATCCATATAAATGGGAATATTATCTACACTTGGTAGAATTTGCTTACAACAATGGGTATCAAGCATCACTAAAGATGATCCCATTTGAAGCACTTTATGACAGGAAGTGCAACACCCCAGTAAGTTGGGACAACCCAACTGATAGGGAAGTGGTTGGGTGAGAGTTTCTCAAGGAAATGGAAGAACAAATGCTAAAGATTAAGCAGAATTCGAAGGATGCCTAAGATAGGCAGAAAAGTTATGTTGATAAGAACATAACTCACAGGTAATTTGGAGTAGGGCATCATATATTCCCGAGAGTGAAGGCCAATAGAAGCTCCCTGAAGTTGGGAAATTGTTCAAAGTTGGCAGCTCGATATTGTGGGCTGTTTGAAATCCTAGAGAGGATTGGCCTAATAGCATATAGGCTTGCATTACTTGCATGCATGTCTATACATAATGTATTTCATGTGTCATTGATTAAGAAATATGTACCTGATGCCAATCATGTTATTGACTAGAATTTGATTTGGGTGGAGCAGGAAAGTGCTTTTTAGGTGCATCCGATGCATATACTAGATTGAAAAAGAAAGCAACTCCAGAATCAAGCCATAGGGCTTGTAAAATTTCAGTGGAATTGGTACGGTTATGAGGATGCAACACGGGAGCATGAAGATGCCATGCAGGTAGAGTACCCGCATCATTTTGAAGATTTTGGAAATATTGTTGTTGTTGTGTAAGTAAGTTGCATTGAGGATAGTGCAAAAATAAAGGGAGGGGATTGTAACACCCCAAGGTAGAGCCCCTGCTGAATTGTAATTATATTTATAGGTTGGTGAGCCAAGTGTTTATAAGCTGAAGAATTCTATGTTTATTAGGCCATAGAGCCTAGATGCTTAAGGCCATGAGCCTGATTTTTGTATATGTAAATGCAATATCATTAATAAAATCACACTGCTGCGTGTAGACTGACCACGAAGAAAGAATATGGGGGACTAAGCTCCACTAGGTAGGGTAAGGGAGGGGGATAAGTGTCTAGGCCTAGGGGCTAAGCTAGAGGGGTTACGTCTAAGGGAATAATATTTTATTATTGTTTCCTAAAGGCTAAGGTGGACATGATAAGTGTTGTCCTAAGTTCATGGGAAAGGGAACGAGTGAAAAGTGGAACTCATGCGGCTTCATGAAGACATGTGTCAACCTGGGTGCATGCAGTTTATAGATGGGAAAGACTGCTCATTTGGGGTTTGCTTCCCATTCTGGAGTTTCTTCCCATCCTTGTGGTGGGATGAGTCTCAAGTTTCCTCATGACCCTTACGATTCTCTGGAAGTCTGTCACCCTTCCCAATTCATCCAGGGATTCATGCTCACACTTGTACCTTGTGTGAGTTGTGTTGTGACTTAATGGTTTGTTGTTACTGCCATCACCTGAGCTATACCGAGCCTTGATGCTTCCATCACCCTTACTGGACTTGACTTAGAATCTGGACTGAAGAAGTAGGTTTCCAGGCCTGTGGTTTGAAGAGGCGAGTTGTCAGGCCCGTGGATTGAAGAAGCAGATTGTCATGCATGCAAGAAACTCTCTCCAGGTGAGAGAGGTTGTTGGGGAAGTGATTTTTCCATAGGGAGACCAACTACAACTATAGTGCTAAGAGAATTCTTGTTCGATCTATTGTTGAAGCCCTAGAAGGGAAGTGGGGTAGCCGAAGGATTGTTGAACAGAGAAGGGGAACACTTCCTGGGGTGGGAAAAACATGTGGGGAATGAGAGGCTATAGGCTATTAGTGTGACATGACCCTAGGAAATAATCCTTCCTGTTGACCTATGTGACTTTCCTGTTTCCCTTGTCAAGCCTAGGAATCCCTTGCCCAATGGATTTTAGTCCCAGCTCGAGGGTGAGCCACTACTGAGAGTGATGAGCAACATGGTCTAAGGCTGGGAGGTTCGTGGAAGGTATGAAAGAAGTTTGGTGGTCATCTATTGAAATATAAGTTCCAAATCTATGTTAATTGTATATTTTGTAATTGTACATGTGTTATAACTTGATGAGTAATGCCTGGATATATCAACTATGTGTGTGTGTGTAGGATTACTGTTATTTCCGCATTCATGATATGGATTTTATGAGAAGAATGAAATGAATACAGATTATTAAAAGATGCTTAACAAAGAATAATAGAGATACAGTAAAACTGGTTTTCTATTCAATAAGGAAATAAGCTGAAACTGTAAAATCCAATGGAAAACAAGCTTGTTAGAATGGCGACGACTTATCTCTGAGAAGAGATGTGACGGTTGTGCTCATTCGCAAGAAGATGATTACAATGAGGCTCTAAAGGAATTTTTACATTAAATAGGAATTTCAAAAACCCTATACATCCAAAAACCTAACCCTAGGATATGAAGCTCCAAAAGTCATGTGGGCCCCGTTTGGGTAAGTTAGTACATTAACTTCTCGGGGTCGTAACTTTTGCATACGATATCTGTTTTAGGCGCACGATAGCCCACTGGAAAGACATCATCGAGGAGATTCATTTTGGGGTATAAATCAAATCCTTTGGCTATCATTTAGAATCTTGATCCAGGAAAACCTTCATTTAGGCCCTTAAAATGGCCCGGAAGTTAAAAACTGCTAAAAATAGTAAATTGCCAAAATTGCCGGAAAATTGTTTTGAGCGAGTTGGAAAGGTGGGTGGCCACCGATATCCACTTGGTTCAATACTCCCTCCTTAGGAATAAATTTTATCCATTGCATTGAGTTCCCCCATCAAATGAGGAAATTTCTGTTGAATTTGGCCCTGGGTGAGCCACTTGCCTTGGTGCAGAAGCTGCCCTGCTTTGTGTTATGAACATAAATATACATATAAAATAGATATTCATAACATAATAGTTAATTAATAAATAATAATTATTAATAATGAAAGGTCATGTCTCAAAGGAAATGACTATTGGTTAAGGGAACCCTTGCGTGGGTATAGAAACGAGTCCTCATTCTCAGTTGCAATCATCTTATCTATTCATATTTTATACATTATTCCTACATGGATTACTATGTTATATTTCAGCACATCGATAAGATAAGGTAAGATGATTACAATTGAGAATGAGGGCTCATTTATATACCCACGTAGGGGTGCCCTTAACCAATAGTCATGTCCTTTGAGACATGACCTTTCATTATTAATAATTATTATTTATTAATTAATTATTATGTTATGAATATCTATTTTATATGTATATTTATGTTCATAACACTTTGACAACTCAATAAAGATGGATCCTTTGTTGTAGAGTGCCCTTGATTTGTGTGTCCACAATTTGATCATTAGATGCATGTTTCATGCAGTCAAGGTTGAGCTATGTTGGTGTCAACTATTCTTCTATCTCTAAGGTGTCCAATAATGGTGCGAAATATGGCTGAAGGAGAGCCACGTTGAAGACTGGGTGCAAGCCAAGGAAAGGGGGAATGTTGAGATCAAAAGAATTGTCATCCACAACCTTGGTGATGGTGTACGACCCATAATGGAGTGGGTGAAGCTTCCGATGGGGCCCTGTAAGGTGTTCTTTTTGCAAGTGCAACCAAACTTTGTCTCCCACCTGAAACTTATGTGGCACCTGATGTTGATCATGGCACTACTTGTACATGGAATTACACTTTTGTAGAATATCTTGAACATGTTGGCGGATGTGCTGGATCCACTCAATGAACCAAGTGTTTTTGTCAGCTTTTGGTGGAGCAGGGGATGAGTCAACCAAGGTAGTCACCAGGGGTAGTGCAACATCCATGGGGCCCAATGGTTGGAATCCCAACCCCACCTAAAAGGGGCTATGGCTAGTTAAGCTATGTAGGGATCGATTGTATCTATGCTGGACATAGGGAAGACTCTCATCCCATGTGCGGGGGTGTTTTGAATTGTAAATGAACAGGATATGTAAGATAATATGATTGACAACCTCAGTTTGGCCTTATGTCTGGGGGTGGAAGGCAGTCAATTTGGTGAGCTTGGTATCTAGTAGTGAACAAAGGCTCGACCAGAATGTGTTAAGGAACCAACTGTCACGGTTTGAGATACTAGTTTGTGGGATCCCAAAATGTACCCATACTCATTCGAAGAAGAGCTTGGTAGTGGCTTCTGCTGTGATGTTCTTCTTACAGGCAGCTAAAATCTCCATCTTGGAAAAGCGATCAACAACCACAAAACACAGTCATTTCCCCTCTTGGTGGACGAGAGGCCCGACATGTACTCCATTGAGATGGATTCCCACGGCCTTTCAGGAGTAGGCAGAGGGGTGTACAGGCCCTGTTTCTTAGTGGTCATTTTGGAAATAGTGCAGGCGGTGCAGGACCTGATATACTTGCCGACATCCTATCGATGTTTTGGCCAGTAGAAATGTTTCTGTAGCAATGCCACTATCTTTGCGATGCCAAAGTGTCCTGCCACCCAACTATAGTGAGCTTTCCAAATCAACCTTGCACACTCACTTGATGGAACACAGAGATGGCCCATATGACACAAAAACCCATATTGAATATGGAAATTAACAACCACTAAGTTGGTGCCCAACATTTGGTAGGTGGTGGAGAAGTCAGGGTCTATCTTGTAGAGGTGGGGCCATCCAGAGGTCTCATGGCCACAAGAGTCTAGCACTGTGGTGAGTGTCGCGACTGGAGGTCGGTTGAGGAAATCAACAACTTGGTTGGTACTCCCTATTTTATACTTGATATTGAGGTGGAACTCTTGTAAGTATGTGGAACACTTCTGATGATGGTCATTCTGTAATTTTCCTTGCGTTTGCATGAACTATAGTGGCTTGTGATTAGTGTGGATGACTGTCTCCTTCCCAAGAATGTAATGTTTCCATTGGCAGTAGGCTTTCAAAATGGAGTACATTTCTTTGTCTTAAGTAGGGTACTTACGAACAACATATGATAGTGTCTCACTATGATATTCCATGGGGTGGCCGTGTTGAGTAAGAACGATGCCCACAACATAGTCTGAAGCATCTATCTCGATCTCAAAGGGATGTTGCAAGTCCAGTAATGAAAGCACTGGGGATGAGCACAAAATATTCTTTAATTCATCGAAGTCTTGTTTTTGGGACAAGCCCCACACAAATTTTTCCTTACCTCCACCCCTGTTTACTTGGCTGAGGGCCCATGCAATATGAGATAATCCCAACACTAACCTGCGATAGAAATTGGCAAGGCCCAAGAAGCTCCAAATTTTAGTGAGTGTGGTTGGGGCTAGCCAGTCATGGATGACTTGGATCTTGGTTGGATCCACATGAACACCATTTCAATAAACTATGTAGCCTAAGTAATGGACCATGTCCATGCCGAAGGAGCATTTTTCCAAGTTTGCATATAGTTTGTGTTGCCGGAGGGTGTGCATAACCTGTTGAATATGCTGCAAGTGTTTTGCCAAGGTCTTGCTTTAGATGAGGATGTCATCAAGATACACCACTACAAAATTATTGGTGAAAGTTCGTAGGATATCGTCTATCATCCTCATAAATTTTTTTGGAGCATTGTGAAACCAAAGGGCATGACCATCCATTCAAAAAGACCTTCTTTTGAATTAAAGGCGGTCTTCCATACATCTGTCTATTATATTGGGACATGGTGGTAGCCAGACTTCTGATCAATCTTACTGAATTATTTGGCCCCCATGAACTGATCAAGGAGGTTGTCGATTCGGGGAATCGGGTACCGGTTTCAGATTGTGATTTTATTCAGGGCTCGGTAATCAATACAGATTCACCAGGTCCCATCTTTCTTCTGCACTAGCATAATTGGGCTCCCACAAGGTGATGATATGGGACTCATGTTCCCCTTGTAGACCAACTCTTGGATCTTCCTCTTGATCTCCTCATTTTATAAAAGAGAGCGATGGTAGACTGACCCATTGGGTAGCGGTGCACCTGGGTTCAGATCGATGGGATGCTTGACTTGCAGTGTAGAGGTACCCCAGTAGGAGAGGAGAATATATCTGAGTATTCTTCCATGAATGGAAGAGGTTCTTGCCTTCTTCTGGCTCGTCTGGTTCACCAGGCTGGAGCTTGGTGATAGCAACGATGGCACTGGGTTCCACGTCAATGATTCGTCTTCCTCTTTCTGGTACTGAATCAGAGTCAGAACCTGCATCTGATTTAGAGGCTTTCACTTCATCTACCAGCGACAACTTTGAGCAGAAGTCAACAGTTTTATGCTAAGGGATATTATGGAAGTCGCACCACTTCCCAGTATCTTTCTTTGTCTTTCTAGTGTCCTTATTTGCTTGCGGATTGGATTGGTTGTCCTGATATTGTCTGGCTTTTCTCTGTCCTTTGTTTTGTGGGTTGTGACCACCCCTTCCTGGATTTTGCTGTGAGGGGTTCCCAAGCCCAAATTGTCGTTTATTTTGTTTGAGCTTCTACTCCATTTTGACTACATATCAGTAGGCCGCGCCCAAGGACGAGATGTCCAAAAATTCCATTTCGGTCTGGATGTATCTATGCAGAGCACCATGATACTTGAGCACCAGATGTCACTCTAAATCTTTGATACCTAGCTTGGTGCACAAGGTATGGAAGATATTTGTGAACTCTAGCAATGCTTGGTCTCTTTCTTGCCATAGTGTGGTCCATTTGGTATACAAGTCGTCATAACTTCCGACAGGGTAATATTGTTCCTTAATAGCATCCCTAAAGGATTCCTAGGTGGTCGCAACTGTAAATAATGAGGGTTCCTCTATTTTCTTTTGATTATTTAAATTTTCCCACCAATATTTGACATGGGGAACAACTTTGAGGAGTGAAAACGTAATCTTTTCTCTATTCGAAAAGTTATGGATAGAAAAATACCCTTCTAGTAGATTCAACCACTTGTCTACAAAATCTGCGTCTATGTAACCTTCAAATATATAGAAGTTGATTTTTACCTTGAAGGGGGCGGCGCCTCCGCCCGAGGAACATGCGTCACATGTTGGTAGTCGCCGAAGGATTTGCGCAAAACTATGCATCATCTCATTCCTCTATTGCGTGAGGGATTCCTCAGGCAAAATTTTGAAAGGATATCCTATCCCATCATCTTTCTTTTTTCCTTCCATGAGAGGTCGCTTGGGCGTTTGAGAGATTTTTTCTTCAAGAGAAACAACCTCGAGACCCAATTCTTTGTACCCTAACCTCATTGGGGATATGCATTAAGACGACAAGGAGAAGACCGCTCTGATATCACTACTCCAGATTTTATGAGAAGAACGAAATGAATACAAGTTATTAAAATATTCTTAACACAGACTAACAAAGATACAGTAAAACTGGTTTTCTATTCAATAAGGAAATAAGCTGAAACTGTAAAATGCAGTGGAAAACAAGCTTGTTGGAATGGTGACGGCTTATCTCTGATAAGAGATGTGACAGCTACGCCCAATCGCAAGAATATGATTATAATGAGGATCTCAAGGAATTTTTACAATAAACAGGAATGTCAAAAACCCTAGACATTTAAAAACCTAACCCTAGGAGATGAAGTGCCAAAAGTCATGTGGGCCCCGTTTGGGTAAGTTAGTACATCAACTTCTCGGGGTCATAACTTTTACATGCGATCTTTGTTTTGGGCACACAATAACCCATTGGAAAGGTATCGTCGAGGAGACTCATTTTGTGGGCTCAATTAGAGTCTTTAGTTCTCATTGAGAATATAAATCCTGAAAAACCTTCATTTAGGCCCTCAAAATGGCCTCGGAAGTTAAAAACTGCTAAAAATAATAAATTGCCAAAATTGCAAGAAAACTGTTTTCAACGAGTTGGAAAAGGTGGGTGGCCACTGATATCCAACTCTATCAATTGATATGTGTATGGTTATAATATTTCGTCTGTATCCATATATTTTCAGTATGTTTCTTCTGTGGCATGAACATAGTGATGTAACTGTTAATTGTGTTAGATATGCATGCATATAAATTTAAAAAATGGTATCAGAGCATAAAGGTTATTCGGTGGCATGGTCTGGCCTGTTGGGTTGATGGTCGGGAGTGTCACGATTTTGTGTCATAACTAAGTGAAAAATCCAAGGAGTGGCATTCCCTGACTTGTTGGTGGTTAAGGACGTTACAGATCCCAAGTCTAGTTCTCGAGGAGGGAGTTGTACTCCTCTTGCATGGTGGATTCCCAAAAGTGATTTCTAGCAGCCTCACCATAGGACTGTGGATCAAAAGACCAAACCAAGAAAATATGCATGGGTGGCATTGGTTCAGTGGTAGTGAGTGCAAGAGGAGGCTCCTCAAAATTAGATCGATTCCTCCTAGTATTAGTTGGATCCCTAACAAGATCTCCTTGATCCTGAAGAGTAGTCTTGGCTCACTTGGGCCTTGGGTCTAGCTTTGCAATTGCATCTACGTTCAATGAATCTGCATATGACTGTACTAAATTGGTATATGAATCATCTGAATCCTCTAAATCAGAACTCTCATCTGAATAAGAGTCGGCATGTGCATGCTCATCATCTATGATAGGTGGAAGAAAAAAAATGTTTGCATGTGGCTGATGAGGTACATGCGAGAGACTTTCCTCGAATTGGACACTCCACTCAATGATGATTTGGTCTGAGGAAATATAAATGAGTCTGTATCCCTTCAAACCATTAGGGTATCCAACAAATATACACTATGTGTTATGTGGATCAAGTTCCTTCCTCTTCTCAGAGGGAATCCTGGCCCATTCACGAGAACTGAATATAAAAAAGTGGGTCACTTACGGTTTGAGGTTGCTCCAAGCCTCGTAGGGGGTTTTATCCTTGAAAAATATATGGGGAGATCTATTTTGGATGTAGGTTTCACAATTAAGTTCTTCAACCCATAATCTCCATGGAAGTGACTTTGAATGTAGCATGCAAGATGCCATATCTTTCAAATATCTATTTTTCCGCTCAGCAACTCCGTTTTGCTGCGGAGTATAGGGAACCATGTGTTGCAACTGAATCTTGGCCTCAAGAAAAATATTGTGTATCTCATGGTTGACATAATCCCCCCATTGTCAGTTCAGAGGGATTTGATATTCTTTCCTGACTGTGTTTCAACAAGGGCTTTGAAATCTTTGAGGTGTTGAAAGACCTCTGATTTTTTCCTCAGAAATAAAGTCCATGTGAAGCGTGAGAAATCATCAACAACAATGAGCATGTATCTTTCTTTACTGATTGATGGATGAAAAAAAGGGCCCATTAGATCACTATGGATCAGATATAAAGGAAAGGAGGCTTCTCAGTCTTTCCTTTGTCAAATTTCTCTTGAGGTTGTTTTCCAAGAACACATCCCTCACAAATTCCTTTGGAGAAGTGGATGTCAGGTAGACCTTCAACCATTCCCAGCTTGATAAGTTGTTGCATATTTCTGAAATTTAAATTCCCAAACCTTTCGTGCCATATCGTACTTCTTTCATCGAAACCTGTACATGAGATCTAACTAAAACAAGTACAAACAAAGTTTATCAAGAAAGGAAGAGAGATTCAATATGGAAGAATGAGAAACTATATTCACACTACTCCAATGAGTTGATGATTGATACATAGATGATGATCAATATGATTCAATGAATGAGTGGAATACAATCATATATATGACATAACATTCTATAATTAATAAAATAAATCAAGTAGTTAGCTTTCCTTAGGAATGCATGCATGCATAATAGTGAAGGTCTAAATAGAAAGTCCTAAAATATAACTAGTCAGTTAACTCCCACTGAACTAGTGTGTCGAAAATATAAATTTCTCCAACACCCCCCCTGGACATCACTATGGAGTAAACAAAAAATGATTCTCATCTACTAGGCCATATTAGGTACTCATGTACAATGCAACTAATGAACACTGAAAAACTGCTATGGAACCATGTTATTCACTCCAATATGATCCTGCAAATTCTGAAACATCTTCTCACTGAAGTCTTCATGAAGATATAGAATATTTATGGATATGATGAAGTCCATTGGCAACCTGTCTAGCCTTGTATCTCTTGATCCTATGGACCCATCTACACCTGAAAATATTCCTTTCTAGTGGAAGTGGAACCAGATCCCAAGTCTGATTATTTAGGAGTAAGTCATACTCCTTCTACATGGGTGTTTTCCATAATGGATTTCCCATAGCCATATTGTAGGTTCGTGGATCAATAGATTGAACCATATAGCAATGCATGGGCATTGTAGGTTTAGAAGTTGAAAGTACATCAGAAGGATCCTCATGCTGAGATTGAGTCCTACTCAAATCTAATGGATTCCTTGCAAGGATACCTGCTTCCTGAAGTGTGAACTATTCCTTCTTAGGTATTTGTTGAACCTTCAACGCTGGCTTCTTATCTGGATGTACTACCTACTTATTTCCATGTACAAAATCTGAGTGTATGGAATCTTCTCTGATGTCTGAAACTGATGGAAGAACAAGAGTATATGCATGTTGCGGTGGAGGTGAATGGAAAGTACTCTCCTTATGTGTAAGTAGAAAATATGAATCATCGTAAAAATTAGTGAATTTATACAACCTTGAATTGTGATCCACTTCACCAATTACAATGATGGAATTGTCATGCATGTCAATTACAGAAACTGAATCTGATCTAAATTCAACCTTTTTACCTTTCTGAGTGATCTGATAAACTGAGAGTAGATTCATACAAAGATTTGGAACATGTAAAACATTCTCAAAACTACCATTTTGGAGTTCCACTCTTCCCTCTCCTACTACTGGAGTATCATCCCCCATGAGAATAAGGGGTCTTGAGAATTGACTCAAAGAAGAGAAAAATTCCTCTTTCATTGCCATATGATGTGATGTTCCATAATCTATAATCCATGAATCAAATGAGGAATTAATTGCAACAAGAGCATGATGATTACCTTTCTTAGGAGTGAGATCTTCTTCCTTTTGCTTATTGACTCCCTCTGGAATGAAGTTTCCAAGGTTGTTTTGTTGAAGTTCCTATGCCATAAGATCAATCTGTTTCTTCATGCATTTGAATTCTTCATGATTCAGTTTATTGCAGTAAGTGCATGACTTTCCCTTATTCTTCTTCTTGGAATTTGAAGAGTCTTTGGAACCTGAAGAATTATTGAAGGGTTTGGAATATCCCTCTTTCTCGTTTTGTTTCTCCTTTCTATTTTGTTTGGATGATCCATTTCCTTCATGCATGGTGAGTGCATGTGCTTTGGGATCCCTGATTAGGCCCATCTTTATGCATTTTTCTTGCTCATGTGTGAGAGAATCAATGAATTGATCCATGGTAGGCATCTTCCAATTTGTTCCCATGATATACCTGCCTGAATGGAAAGTGGAAACATAGCCAACATATTCTAGTCCTAGCTTAGCCAATATTGTTAGAATAATTTGGTCCACTTGTTTAGACTTATCAATACCACAAGATGCCAAGATCAATATCAAAGATTTAAACTTAGTAAATAAATCATGTATATTATCAAAACTTTTAGGATCCAAAGTATTCAACTCTACCTCAAGCAAATGGCCTCTCATATGATCATGCTTTCCAAACAGAATTTCCAAGGTGGTCCAAATCTCATTTGGAGTCTTGCATTTGGAAAATGAAACCATAGATCAATTGAAATCAATTCAAGAAGAATTCACGTGGCTTCATCCTTTTGGTTCACCCATCTCATCTTCTCAATTGATGATGTAGGTTTTGTTTATGTCCCCATCGTCAAGTTGTACAATCCTTTCCTTATGTGTTGGAATTCTACTTTGGGATTCCAATAAAAAAAATTGTATGGGGTGATTATTACCACAATGTTTGACTGTAGAATAGGTGTCGTATCCATCTCTCCCACTATTTCTGAGAACCCCTAAAAAACTGAGAAATCATTGCAAAAAGGGCACTTTAAGTGGAAAATTTGTATCATTTTCAGGAGGAAATACTCCAGCTTCCTTTCTGAGAAAACAGTGAGGAATCTCGCCAAAGGGTTGAAAACCCACTTGCTTAATGGGTTGATTTACTTCTATTATCAACCATTTCTTCAAAAAATTAATATTTTGGGAGATATAACTACAACAAAAAAGGTGTTTTTAGAGGAGGTCGCACCTTGCCTTAAGACATAGAATGGCCAATCTTTAGTGGTTGCCCTTTTCCAGTGTATGGGGAGTGACCTTGGTCGTACTTTTCTAGTGTATGGGGAGTGACCCTGGTCACCCTTTTCCAGTGTCTAGAGTGTGACTAACCTGGAATTTGAAAAATTCATAAGTTTGGGTGCGACGATCGCTCCTTTCAACAAGGAGAGGGTGCAACCATGTTTGTTACACGGATTTTCTCGCCGAAACTCTGATTTCCTTATTCTCTATCTTGTCTGGATTTCTCCAAGAAGTGTAGCTCTGAAACCATGTCAATGTTTCCTCGAAACCTACATATGAGATCTAGATAAATCAAGTACAAACAAATCTTATCAAGAAAGGAAGAGAGATTCAATATGGAAGAACCAGAAAATATATTTACACTACTCTAATGAGCTGATGATTGATACATAGATGATGATCAATACGATTCAATGAATGAGTGGAATACACTGATATATAGGACATAACATTCCATAATTAAGAAAAGAAATAAAGCAGCTAGCTTTCCTTAGGAATGCATGCATGCATAATAGTGATGGTCTAAATAGAAAGTCCTAAAATAGAACTATTCAATTAACTTGCACTGAACTAGTGTGTTGAAAATAGAAATTTCTCCAACATGTCACACCCGCAACCCTACACCATCAGATGGCTCCATCAAGGAAGCAATCTTCATGTCAACCAACAGTGTCAGCTGTCGTATGGTATCAAGCCATTCAAAGATGAGGTACTGTGTGATGTTTCTCCCCTTGAAGTTTGTGATGTTATTTTGGGCATGTTATCACACAATTTGTACTTTGATAAAGGAAAGGTAAAAGGAAATAAAATTGGCGTAGATCGAGGTTATCCTATCACTGTCACCTCGATAGGATTCCTCTTTCTATTTAGGGTTGTAGGCCTAGGGAGACGTCCCCGGTGACCTAGGGGTTTGAGAAGGCAAGGTCAAAATGGCTAATAAAAGATCCTCTCTCACAAGTCACCATTGATCAGAAAGTCCCTGTTTTATAACCCTTGAAATGATAATACATCAAGATGTACCTGCCCTGAACAAAGCAACAAGAAACTATATCTATTTGCAAGTACATTTGCTGGTTATCACTTCATAAAACCATAGACCTTCTCAATAAAAGCAATTGTATGATAACGATGAAGTTAACATAAGATTATAACAACAATATTTATAAGGAAATACTTCACAATGAGTGCCTTGAAACAACTTCAAAATTTCTAATAATAATCAACCATTAACATAATAATGCTAGCATTTATTAGTAGCAATCAAGACAATGCAATAATCAACCTTTTCAATTGCTTTTAGAAGATTTTAATGCTGCAATGTATGGTTGTAGCTGACTTTGATAACAACAACAATAATGTTAGTAGGTTAGGCTATTATAGTGTTAGAAATGGTTAGTAGGAAGCTCAAGGTATAGGTTTTGATGGTTGTTTTGATCAATCACTCAACAAGAAGACTTAGACTAGTGCTTTAGGGAAAATGGAGTCAATGATGTGGCAACAAATGTTGAGGAGAAATATTGATAGTAGGAGAGTCAAAGACAAGAGAGATTGATAGATTGGAGTGTTGGTGACCCAAGGCTCAAATTATCAAACCCTAAGGGAAACTAACTACTAAGGTGTAGGTAACCCTAGGCCTTAGTAGAATTTCCTCCCTCTTGGACTCAATGATGGAGAAAAAATTGGATAAAATGAAACAATGGATACTAAGGTGTTGCAATGGCAAGACCTTAGAAAATGCTTCAAGAAAAATGGCCTCTTGACAAGATCTAGTAGGTGAAGGATTTTGAAGCTATTACAATAACATGTATCAGTCTTCCTAGGGTTTAATCAATCAATTTCATAATATTTAATGTAAATGCAAGATAAATAAGACTATAACCATTCAATTAAGAAGAATTGAAGAAATATCACTTACACACATCAAGAATCATCAAGAAAAACCCTAGTTGAACACTTCCACCAAGAAACTTGTCAAAATACTCCAAGCTTTAACCTTCTCAACAAGTGCGACTAAAATTTTAGCTAACAAACCCTAGATAGGGAGGAAATTTTAGTCCTCACAACTGTGAGTGAAATATGATGAATAATACAAGGGTTAAAAACCTTATTTATACAATACTAATGACGATAATTAGGTCAAAAAGGTCGACATGCCCTGTTACACATAATATCCAGTTTTTACATTAAATGTCAGAATTAAACCCTAAATCAAGCTGTAAAGATGACGTCATGCCATTTTAGGGTGACGTTAGGCCCTTTTACGGCACCGTTGGCCTCTTGGAGCAAAACATTAGGCCTCATGGAGAAAAACGTTAGGCCTCCTTGGGCCTCAGGATCCTGCCACACGTGTAACTTGGCACACAAATGCCTCCAAAGTATCCAAAAAGTTGGGTGACGTCATGGGCCTTCCAAGGCCTACATCATGGTGAAAAGGGAAAGACCCCCCTGGGTTCATGCTTGCCAGTATTTCCTTGGTGGAATATCCTCCTCTCTCTAGTGCAAACCCCTGATCTGTCTCCACCCCTAACTGGGGTCTCAACATATATCTGGTGGGATTTTATCCCCATGGAGGTTCGAACTAATCATCTCCCCATGTGAACCTGTCCATTGGTTGTGGCCCTACAACATCAACAAATACGCCCTCCATGGGCTCATAACTCACATGGATCATATCAATGTCAATCACATCTAATCATCAAGTTATTTAAAGATGTGCATGAAACCTCCTTTACCCAGACAAATGCTCAAAGATGTTATGCTATTCTACAAGCCAAGTCTGGAGGGGATTCTAGGACGTCCTATTGGGCTAGTGCTCATTGGAGGTGGGATTTTCTTGGGTGAATATAAATCCAAGGCATGTGAGTGGATGAGGTGGTAAGGGATGTCTTGCGCAATGGGTGCAGTGATAGCAGGGAAATGCATGGCTTACCTGTGGGTGCCTCTGAAGAGGGTGAGTTTCACCTTGTCATGGTTGCAAATGTTTCCAAGCCCATTCATCACTTTTATATTTTATTCTTATTGATTTTTCTTTCAAGAGGCTAGTTAGGGGACACTGCCTTGGCGTGGTGACTGGTGGTGGCAATGTTACCCACAAGCATTTCATGGAAATGAGAAGGTTGGTTCGTGATGAGACCCCCTTTCTCTTGGGTATGCCACCAAGAGCCACTACCCTAGCGTGGTGACGAGTTGAATGGTAGTGTCATACCAATACATTCCCATGGACCTAATAGGCTGGTTCATGATGAGAAACCCTATCCTCCAACTAGGTCTTGATTTATTATTTTTTTATGGGTCCCTCTGTTTCTTGCTAAGAAACCTTTTATTTCTTTCTCGGGGATCCTTGGGCGAAGCATCTCAAGGTTTCATTATTTTGAATTTTATCTTTTTCCAACTACTTTTACCCTCTGGGCCTTTAGCCCCTTCTTCCCACAAGGTAAGGTACAACCCTTGGACAGTTTGGCCAACAAAATGCCCGGACCTGTGTATGGGATGGATGAGTGGGAAAAATATGAAAAGTGGTAAGTATGGTGGGAACGGACGATGACCTTTCATGAATCCACCCACTGGAAACTAAAACCCTATGGGAACCAGCTTACTAGGGAAACCTGTCATTCCCCCCAGTTGTGGTCAAGTGGAAAGGCATAATGTCCAAGCACACGTTAGAAGAAAAAATAATTAAATGAACATATTCAAATGTTTTGAGAATCAGAGTGACATATACCATGATACCCGGACTCATTACCTCATGGAGAAAGACCCATTTATGTTGCAGGACCAAGCCGATGTGATGGATGTTGATGCTACTGACAAAGTGGAGGTGTTGAAGAAGAAAAGAATGGGCCCTCCAGGTCCATCCTCAAGTCGATATGGCTCTCGGTACTCCATGTCTAGGACTTGTGGGACTCCAGATATAATCTCCTTAGTTATCTCTAGGTTAGGGGATAACATCTAGCTCCAACTCGGGGACATGTGCTCATCGTAGAGCGCATGAGAGCCTCAACATATTTGGCATAACCTGTGACCTTCTTGATCTCAACATAATACTATTGGTAATCATTTGGGGTGGTGATATCACCCCCGACTCATATATATAATAAAATTAATCATATGTACAAATAGAAATACAAACTACTCTAGCATGAAATGAAAATGATATATACAATGAATGAAAATGCCTATCTACTTACCTGTACTTACCAGTCATGCTGCTGGCGAGTAGTAATGCTTGATGTGTATAGAGTTCACTAGTAACTTCAAAGCTTCTCCCTCCATGGTCCCTATATTAAAAGAGTTTGTTCCCGCATGACTCATGATCTTGTAAGGACCTGTCCATAGTCCATCCAACTTCTTGTGCATACCAGGCTTCTCCCTTCTCTTATCCTATAACAAAACTAAATCCCCTTCGGCGAAATATCTCTCCCCTATCTTGTGATCGAAGGTGATCTTGATATTTTCTTGGTTTCTTTCCATTTTTCTTCTCCATCGGTAGTATATTGCTGAGCGAAATGAAGGATGGGGGTTTGGAGGTTCACAGGAAGTTTTGATTCTAACCCATACAACAGCTCAAAAGGGGTCCTTCTTGTTGAGGTCTTTGTTGTTATTTGATCTTCCCACAAGGAATATTTAAGTTTTTTATCCCAAGACCTCTTTTTTCCCCCCACAACCTTCTTGATGATGTTCATAAGGTTCTTATTGCTAGATTTTGCTAATTCGTTTCCTTGTGGATAATAGTTGGAGGAATGAGATAAAAAAATTTCGTACTTGAAACAGAATCCTGCTAATGCATGAGAACTAAAAGCCTTGGCATTGTCTGTGGTAATCTTGGATGAGACACCAAACCTAGTTATGATTCGTTCCTCCAAAAAGTTCATGACTACTTCCTTGGTGGCCTTATTTGTGGGAATAGACTCTACCCACCTAGTAAAATAGTCCGCGGCTGCTAAAATCCACCAGTAGCTATTAATTGAATTGTATTTAAATTCCCCAATGAAATCCAACCCCCACTGTTGAAAAGGAGCTTCTACCACTACGAGTTTTATAGGTTGTGTCAGGATTCTTGGTTTACCAGTGAAGTATTTGCAAGGATACAAATATCGGACATATCAGTGAGTATCAACAAATAATGTTGGCCAATTGTATCTGACACTTAGGATCTTGTGGGAAGTAGTATGGGCTGCGAAATCTCCACCACAAAGTCCAGAGTGTAATTCCTTCAACAGTTTATCAGCTTCTTCTTGATTTTCACATTTAAGGAGAACTCCATTGGGATCCTTCCAACCAAGGCCGTTTTCGGTTAAACAATATTTCATAGCCTTAAGTCTCAAATCCCTTCTCTTGTAGTCCAATAGGTGATATGGGCACGATAAATTTTTAAGGTAGTATATTATATCAGAATACCATTCATCATGTTCTAATTCACTGACTACCACATTTATTTGTTCACTTTCTCCCATTTGTATGGCCTCTCAGTTGCTCTCAGTCAACATCTGTGCCAGAACTTGTCCCTTCACAATCTTGGTGGGTTTTATCTCGAAGTCATACTCTTGGATTTTGGAGACCCACTTACTCCTAGTACCCATACAATCTTGTTGTGACAAAGCAACCTTCACTATCGCGTAAGGGACATAAGCCTTGATTTTGTTACAACCCATGTAGTTTCTAAAGTGTTTAAGGGATTTCACCAAGACGTAAGCTTGATTCTCAGTAATATAATAATTCAAATCTGAATCCATAAGAAATTTTCTCATGAAGGCTATAGGGTGTTCATAGTCGCCAACATCCTTTTGTAGCAATACACCTGCAATGGTGTCCTGGGAGGCAAAAGAGAATATTATGAAATATCGTGAATAATCAGGACCAATCAAGACCGAAGCTTGGGAGATAACATCTTTTATGTCTTCAAAATATTTAATGGATTTATCATCCCATATAAATGCAGTATCCTTCTGTAGTAAACTACTCATGGGTTTTAACCTTTTGATAAAGTTTGGGACAAATCTTTGAATGAAATTTATTTTTCCGAAAAAGGATTGTAAGGACTTCTTGTTGGTTGGGGGTCATACATCCTTAATAGACTAGATCCTTTCAGGGTCTATGGAGATTCCTCCTTCCAATTCTATGTGACCCAAAAGTTTCCCTTTATCTATCCCAAAGATAGATTACTTAGGGTTCAAGGAGATACCATATTTCCTACACCACTCAAAAACAATTCTAAGGTGTGATATGTGGTCCTTCCTCTCCTTTGATATGACTGTGATATCATCTTGGTAAATCTCTATGATTTTCTGAATGATATCCCTAAAGGAAAAAACCATTGCTCTTTGAAAGGTAGCACCGACGTTCATAAGGCCAAACAACATTCTCAAATACATAAATGTTCCCCATGGTGTGGTAAATGTCGTTTTAAGTTGATCTTCTCTTTTAAGCAAGACTTGGTTGTACCCCAAAAAATCCATCTAACATGGACATCATCCTTGCCCCTGTAACCCTTTGTAACAAATGTTCCATATTTGGGAGGGGATAATTGTCTTTCAAGGATAGTTGGTTAAGGTTTCGAAAATCCACGCACAAACATATATCACAACTTTTCTTTCGGACAACTACCAAATTCGACATCCATGATGAGTACCTGATGGGAGATATGATGCTAACATCAACCATATTTTGGAGTTTCTTTTGTATTTGGTTTGCCATATTTGGGTTGATATGGTTTAGCTTTTGTCAAAAAGGTTTGCTCCTTCTGTCAAAGGTATATCATGTTGGATGAAATCACCCATATAATCCTTTAGTTCATCATAATTCCAAGCGAAAGTATATTTGAATTCCCTTATGAAGTATAGTGTTTCCATCCTTTCCTTTTTAGTAGTTCCTTTCCCTATTTTGATCATCCTTTGATCCATCTCTGTGCCAATGTTGAATTCTAGGACTTCATATATTTGTTTGTTGGGCTTCTTTCCCCTGAAAACATCGTGTCTATCAAATAGGTGTTCTAAAGGGACACATCCTTTTGACAAGGTGTTATTTTGGAGGTTGACCACATACAGGTCGATGGAATCGGCCATGAAGTTTACTTGTGAATCAATGAATTCTCTACAATTTTCCATGAATCTAATGATCTGGTTATCATCTTTAAAGACTTGACAATATTCCAAGTTATTAGGGATAAGAGGTCTAAACAAGACTTCCATTTTTCACATGTTTTGGAGTGGTCCATCACAAGGTTGTAAGGTGGAAGCGGAAACAACCAGGGCATCTGCCACATAGTTTTCTTGTCGAGGAACTTCTTTGATTATCACAATCTCAAAATATTTTGCAATGTATTGCACAAAGTCATGGTACTTCTTTAGTTTCTCATTCTTAGCAACAAAGTCTAGTAACACTAGTGACACTATTAGGTCTGAGTCCCCTATCACTCTTAGGTGTGTGACACTTTTGTCAATTTCCAAGTTGAGACCTGGGATAAAAGCTTTCTATTCAACAATGTTGTTTGTATAGTGATATTCAAGTCTATAGGAATAATAGAAGGTCTCCTTGGATGGGGTTATTAAGACAATACCTACCCATGAGCCAAAAATCTAATGGGACCCATCAAAATACAAAGTCCACATTCCTTTATGTGTCTTGGTAGTTTCACCTCTTGAAGATATGTTATTCCTATGCATCGAAATACTTTTTGGAATAATAAGTGGATGCAGGAACCTAGAAAGAATTTTTGCAGATTGCAGGTCCAACACTGTTATCATATTTAAAGACTTGACATCATCTCCTTAGTTACCCATATGTTGGGGGAAACAACAGAGGTGTTGTAACTAATGAGAGAAAGAGAAAGAGATTACTCTTCAAGACTTTCCACTCTAAATTTCCATTCATCCATTGGAATCCATTAAACTACTGACACTCTCCCTCTCATGCACAAATTTAAATTTCCAAGGTCTTCTTGCAACTTGTGAGTTAAGAGTTAGTGTTGAGTTCAATTTTGATGAATTACACTCAAGTTTTGGTGACTTGGAGAAAGTACATTCAGTACTATAGGTTCCTATTCAAGGTCACTCTTAAGAATATATACCCTTTTCCCATGACTTGTTAGATTAGTGACAACATGCAAGGTGTTTCCCGACGCTTTGAAATCTAGATGTCATCAAGTTTGGATCAAGGAAGAAGGCACTTAGAAAACCCACCTTCAAGATGAAGCAAGGTTTGTGTGAGGGGTTAGTAATGACTTTTGGTTTGAGTAATACATCGACAAATTCTATATGTCTAATGGTGTTTAGTGAATGAAGTTTTGCACCCATTCACATATTCATTTCTTATAGTATATTTGGATGACATTTTGATAATTGGTTATACTTGGGAGGAGCATGTTATAGATTTGAAGCATGTGTTGGAGA
>ML818375.1:29801-40717 GCA_009831015.1 Picea engelmannii | reverse complement strand
CGAGTCATTCACATTAAAGATGCATATGAAGGTTATGATCTCTAACGAAGGATGTTGAATGCATATTGAAGTCTGGGTTATTGCTGATATTCTAAAGTTTTGGGCAAAATATGTTTGCTAACAAATGTACAAAGGGTTGAAACTGCCTGATCCAGTGTGAAAATTGATGAAACGCGATCAACATCATGTCTGAGGGTTAAAGTCTTCAATAGAAGCACCCTACCAGTAGAAATTGGTGCGATTTTCAGGGGGTTGAAGCTCCCTTCCAGGAAATACTGGTAAATGAGAGAAGATTGTAGCCTTATGCAGGTAGAAGCCTGCGTACTAGTATGAGTCTGCACTAGTACAATGTTATAAAACATTTTCTTAATAATAATTATTGAAGACAGAGACAATGACAGTGGTGGTTTTCTCCCGATTTGGGTTTCCACCTTAAATCCTGGTGTTCATGTGTCTTACTCATGTGCGTTGGCTTATTTTGTTATTACTGCACTGAATTAATTCTTAATAGACACTTGATGAATAAATAAATTCATTATAAGATCTCTGAATACACTCTTGTTTCCTTAAGACTATACAATAACTGGTCTTTACAAAGTAACCGAAGGTTTTTCAGTGAAAGAAAAGAGAAAATTAATTGATTGCTGAAATACTGATTCACCCCCCCCCTCTCAGTATTTCCCAACATACCATGCCCTTGAGGCCTGCTTGAGGCCATAAAGAGACTTCTTCAGTCGACAGACCAAATATGAATCCTGCACAAATCTGTGGGGATGATCCATATAGATCTCCTCATAGAGATCGTCATGAAGAAATGCATTCTTCACGCCCATCTGATGGAATTTCCATCTCTTGGCTACCGCAATGGAAAGTTCCAAACATATGGAATCCATCTTCACTACTGGAGTGAAGGTCTCATCGTATTCAATGTTGTGCACCCACTGAAAGCCTTTGGCATCTAGCCTGGATTTGTATCTACTAACCTGTCCATCTGCTGTGCTCTTGGTCCTGTAGACCCATCTGCACATGAAAAGTTTCCTTTCTGAAGGAAGGGGAATCAGATCCCAAGTTTGGTTCTCGAGGAGGGATTTGTAGTCCTCCTACATGGCGGATTCCAAAAAGTGATTTTCAACAACCTCGCCATAGGACTGTGGATTGGGAGGCCGAGCCAATAAAAGATGCCTAGGTGGCATCGATTCAGTGGAAATGAGTGCAAGAGGAAGCTCTTAGAAATCATATCTAGTCCTCCTAGTATCAGTTGGATCCCCAACAAGATCCCATGCATCCTAAAGAGTAGTATTGGCCCACTTGGGCCTCGACTCTAGCTCTAGCTCTGCAACTGCATCTATGTGCACTAACTCTAGATCAGACTGTACTGAATCGATATCTGAATCATATGAATCCTCTTAATAAGATCTCTCATATTAAGAATATTCGACATGATATCGGTGGCCACCCACCTTTTCCAACTCGCTCAAAACAATTTTCTGGAAATTTTGACAATTTACTATTTCTAGCAGTTTTTAACTTCTAGGGCCATTTTGAGGGTTTAAATGAAGGTTTTTCGGGATCGAGTTTCTCAATGATAGCCAAAGGTTTTGATTGATCCCCCCAAACTAATATCCTTGACGATACCTTTCCAATGGGCTATCGTGCGCCTAAAATAAAGATCATATGAAAAAGTTACGACCCTGAGAAGTTGATATACTAACTTACCCAAATGGGGCCCACATGACTTTTGGTGCTTTATCTCCCAAGGTTAGGTTTTTGGATTTCTTGTTTATTTTAAAAAGGCCTTTATATCCTCATTTTAATCATATTCTTGCGAATGAGCGCAACTGTCACATCTCTTCTCAGAGATAAGCCACCACCATTCCAACAAGCTTGTTTTCCACTGCATTTTACAGTTTCAACTTATTTCCTTATTGAATAGAAAACCAGTTTTACTGTATCTCTGTTATTCCGTGTTAAGCATATTTTAATAATTTTTATTCATTTCTTTCTTCTCATAAAATCCATATGATTGGTATTAGAGTGGTCTTCTCCTTTTCGTCTTAATGCATGTCCCCAACGAGGTCATGGTACAAAAAATTGGGTCTCGAGCTTGTTTCTCTTGAGGAGAAAATATCTTGCACGTGCAAGCGACCTCTCATGGTAGGAGAAAAAAAATATGATAGGACAGGAGATCCGTTCAAAATGTTTCTTAAGTAATCCCTCACACAACAAAGGAACAAGATGATGGATAGTTTCGCGCAAATTCTTCGGCGGCTACCAACAGGTGACGCATCTTCCTCAAGCGGAGGTGACGCCCCCTTCAAGGTAAAAATCAACTTTGATATTCCTATATTTGAAGGTTAGATAGAAACAAATGTTGTAGACAAGTCAGTGAATCTACTAGAAGGGTATTTTTTTGTCCATAACTTTTCGAATAGAGAAAAATTACTTTTGCACTCCTCAAAATCGTTCCCCATGTGAAAGATTGGTGGGAAACTTTCCATGAGCAAAAGGAAACAAGGGAACCCTCATTATTTACAGTTGCAACCACCTGAGAATCCTTTAGGGATGTTATTAAGGAACAACACTACCCTGTCAGAAGTTTTAACAACTTGTATACCAAATGGACCACACTGCAGCAAGAAAGAGACCAAGCGGTGCCAAAGTTCACAAATATCTTCCATATCTTGCGCACCAAGATGGGTATCAAAGATTTAGAGTGACATCTGGTGATCAAGTATGGTGATGCTCTACATAGATACATCCAGACCGAAATGGAATTTCTAGACATCTCTTCCTTGGGCACGACCTATCGATATTTCGTCAAAATTGAGTAGAAGCTCAAACAAAAGATGCGACAATTTGGGCCTGGGAACCACACATAACAAAATCTAGGAAGGGAAGGCCCCAACCCATAGAAAAAAGGAAAAAACAAAGATGGAAAGTATCAAGACAATCGATCTAATCCATAAGCAAAGAAGGACACCAAAAAGAGAAAGAAAGATACCAGGAAGTGGCATGACTTCCATAAGAGCCCTTGGCATAACACTGTTGACTGCTGCTCAAAGCAGTCGTTGGTGGCCGAAGTGAAAGCCTCTGAATTAGATGTGGGTTCTGACTCATATTCAAAACTAGAATGGGGAAGAAAGATCATTGGTGTGGAAACCAGTGCCACCGTTTCTACCACCAAGCTCCATCCTGGTGAACCCGACGAGCCAGAAGAAGGTGAGAGCCTCTTCCATTCATAGATGTAGGTAAAAGGCACCCCGCTACACTTCATTATTAATAGTGGTAACCAGAAGAACCTCATATCAACATAGGTCATCAAGTGGCTGGCCCTACCAACAACGCCCCACCCACAACCCTACACCATTGGATGGCTCCGCCAAGGAAGCGATCTCTGTGTCAACCAACAGTGTTAACTGTCGTACTACATCAATCCCTTCAAAGATGAGGCATTGTGTGATGTTTCTCCTCTCAAAGTTTGTAATGTTCTTTTGGGCCAACCTTATTTATGGAAACACCATTCTATATATGATTCTAGGCCTTGTAGTGTTATTATTACTTTGAACAATAAATTGTACATGATACCTGAGGCAATCCCTTCTAGTGTTATTTCCTTGATCTCTGCCAAGCAATGCAGGAAGGTCATCTCTCAGACCGGGAAAATTTTCTTCTTCATGATTCACTCTCAAAGTAAGTGAAAGATCACAACCACATCTCTCCACACAAAAGAAGCAAGTGGATAAGGTCATGGAAGAATACTCAAATATCTTCTCCTCTCCTACCAAGGTACCTCTGCATTGCCATGTCAAGCATCCCATCGATATGACCCCAGGTGCACCGCTACCCAATGGGCCATTTTACCATCGCTCTCTATTAGAAAACAAGGAGATCAAGAGGCAGATCCAAGAACTGCTCCACAAGGGGCACATACATCCCAATTCATCGCCTTGTGGGAGCCCAATTTTGTTGGTGTAGAAGAAAGACTAGACCTGGCAACTCTGCAATGATTATTGATCCCTAAATAAAATCACAGTCTAAAATCGGTACCCGATTCCTTGAATCGATGACCTCCTTGATCAGCTCACAGGGGCCAAATACTTCAGTAAGATTGATCTGAAGTCAGGCTACCACCAGGTCCCAATAGAACAAATAATGTATGGAAGACCGCCTTCAAGTCAAAAGAATCTCTTTTTGAATGGTGGGTCATGCCCTTTAGTTTGACAAATGCTCCATCAACTTTTATGAGGATGATGGATGATATCCTATGAAATTTCACCAATACTTCTGTAGTGGTGTATCTGGATGACATCCTCATCTACAACAATACTTGGGCGGAACACTTGCAACATATTCAACAGGTTCTGCACACCTTGTGGCAACACAAACTATATGAAAAATTGAAAAAATGATCCTTCGGCATGGACAAGGTCCATTACTTAGGCTACATCATTGATTAGCATGGTGTGCACATGGATCCAAAAAATATCTAGGTCATCTGTGACTGGCCAACCCCAACCACTCTCACTGAAATTTGGATCTTCTTGGGCCTCACCAATTTCTATGACAGATTCATGTTGGGATTCTCTCATATCGCATGGGCCCTCAACCAAGTAACCAGAGGTGGCAGTAAGATAAAATTTGTGTGGGGCATGTCCCAACAATAAGCCTTTGATGACTTGAATAAGAGTTTGTGCTCATCCACGGTACTTTCATTACCGAACCTACAACATCCCTTTGAGATTGAGACAGATGTTTCAGACTATGTTGTGGGCACCGTTCTCACTCAACACGATCACCCCATGGCATATCATAGTGAGTCACTATCAGATGATGTTCATAAGTACCCTACTTATGACAAATAAATGTACTCCATTGTGCAAGCCTACCACTAGTGGAGACATTACATTCTTGGGAGGGAGACAGTCATACACACTGATCATAAGCCACTACAGTTCATGCAGACCCAAGGAAAATTGCAAAATGACCACCATCAGAAGTGGTCCACATACTTAAAACAGTTCCACCTCAACATCAAGTATAAAACAGGAAGTACCAACCGAGTTTCTTATTACCTCAGTCGACCTCCAATCACGACACTCACCACAGTGATAGACTATTGTGGCCACAAGACCTCCGAATGGTCCCACCTCTATGAGATAGACCTTGACTTGTCCACCACCTACCAAATGTTGGGCACCAATTTAGTGGTTTCTAATTTCCATATTCAAGATGGGTTGTTGTGTCGTCTAGGCCATCTCTGCATTCCATCAAGCGAGAACGCAAAGCTGAATTGGGAAGCTCACTACAGTCGGGTGGCAAGACACTTTGGTGTCGAAAATACAGTGGCAGTGATACAGAAAAATTTATATAGGCCAAAACCTCGACAGGATGTTGAAAAGTATATCAGGTCCTGCACTGCCTACACTATTTCCAAACCGACCACTAAGAAATAGGGTCTGTACACCCCTCTACCTACTCATGGTAGGCCATGGGAATCCATCTCAATGGAATACATGTCGGGTCTCCCGTCCATCGAGAGGGGAAATGATTGTGTTTTTGTGGTTGTTTATCACTTTTCCAAGATGGAGATTCTATTCGCCTACAAGCCACTGCCAAACTCTTATTTGAACAAGTATGGGTACATTTTGGGATCCCACAAACCATTATCTCAGTCCATGATGGTCAGTTCTTCAACACATTATGGACAAGCCTCTAGTCACTACTGGATATCAATATCACCAAATCCACTGCCTTCCACCCCTAGACATATGGCCAAACTGAGGTCGTCAATCAAATGATCATACATGTCCCGCACATGTACAATTCAAAACACCCTTGCACATGGGATGAGAGTCTTCCCTATGTCCAACATAGATACAATCAAGACCTGCATAGCTCAACTGGCCACAACCCCTTTCAGGTGGGGTTGGGTTTCCAACCACTGGGCCCCATGGATGTTGCGGTACCCTTGGTGAACACCTCGATCGAATCGTCCCCTGCTCCACTAGAATATGACAAAGCCACCCAGTTCATTGGGTGGATCCAACACATCCGCCAACAGGTTCAAGATATTCTACAAAAGTCTAATGCCAAGTACAAGCAACACCATGATCAACATCGGGTGTGACATAAGTTTTAGGTGGGAGACAAAGTTTGGTTGCAATTGCGGAAATAATGCCTTATAGGGCCCCATCAGAAGCTTCGCCCACTATGTTATGGGCCGTTGTTGGCACAGGGGTAGACCCAGGGTTCAACACTTCAATAATGCACCAAAAAAACCCTAAATACCGACCCTTTCGGCAACACCTGTGAATCATATGAAGTCTATCCTGAGGTAGAGGAAGGGGGGGCTGTAGGACTCAGGGGTCTACAACCAAGCTGGGACACAGATTTGTGATTACAACACTTATCAGAGCACTTAGACAACAATTAATATTTGTTCACGAGTCTCATTCACATCGCAGATTAACCCTTATTACAGATTAGCATAGTAACAATCAAGATCAAGCACTTACAATCACTTAGCACATAGAATTAGCTCAGATTTAGCATTTATTCATCTTTAATACCATTAATCACTAAGAAACAACATCAGATGCATTCATTATACATTATAACAACAACACTAAGTAGATAAACAACATATTTCACATCGCACAAAACACATCAAGACACATGATATACGTGGTTCACCCCAGTGTGGGGCTACGTCCACCAACTTATTCTCTTCTTATTTATTAGTGTTCTTCAATCTTCTTACATTCTACTACTCTTGTGCACAAATCCACAAACCCAAACTCTGTGGAGGATAGGAGGTCTGTGCGCTATGCGCCAGATCCTCCTTCCCAAAATTAGGTCAAGGCACAAAGCCAACTCCTTAGTAGCACAGAGCCCTAATTTACATAGACCGTTTGCACAAAGCCACTTACAATCTCTTGCACTAAGCCAATATTAACACTTACAACATATGGTGCACATAGCCCTCTATCCAGTTAGACTTCTTACATTGCTTAGCTACTTATTTATACATTTACAAAAAGGCCTAAACATGGGTAAACCCATGGGACAACATCCCATAACCCATTACATAAACCCTAAAACCATTTGTTGGGTCCACAAGCTTGCAAAATGAGTGAGATCCCATGATCGTGGCTCCGCCTGGGCACTCCATCTTTGACCAGCCTGTCAAATTCCCAAAAATGGTCAAACACGACCATTGTTTCCTCAAAACTTGGTCAAGAGCCAACATGCCCTCAACACTCACCTGTGAATCGTCCCAAGTCACTCAGATCTGGGCAACGCTCCTTCAAAGGCCTCGAGCTTAGCTCAAGATTCCTCGAATTGTTTCTTCGCCAGAGCCTCCTGCTCGACAAACTCTTGAACTAGTTGCTCTGTAACAAGCCCTTCTAGGCGTTGTTCCACTATTGTAACCATCTGGTCCAGCTGTGAGCCTTGTCCTTCAATCTCTTCAAAAATCATCCAGGATTCGTCCTGTACCGGCTGTAGTCTATGTGTAACGTCCATGACTCTTCTCTAGATCGCAGTAATATCCTATTGGACTGGGCACTGCTCCTATGATCTCTTCATTTTATCAACTAGAGTGAGTGACTTCATCTCTGCCTGGATGATGGAGGCCTTCTTCTATGCCTCATGTAGTTGTGCTTCCAGTTTTCTTAGCTCCGGACCTTCTGTGATGCCTTCATAGGTCTGCACACCAATATCGCTCAATTTCTTACATTCTGAGGCGAGTTCCCTGATCCTTCCAACTGCACTCCTGGCAGATTCGTCCATTTGATCACACTCTTATTGTGGAGTGATCGACACTACTTGGATTTATAACTCTGTTATCCATGCTTGAAGATGCTGAATGACCTTAGCGAGCTTCCCCACTTGCATCTCGATTGAATCTGGTTCCTCCTGTTCCAAACCCAACACAGAGAAAAAATTTTTAGTGACCGCTTCTTTGCCCACAGTTTGCTCTACGAGCAACTGGTATTTTTCTTTTTGTACCTTCGTATTGTCCTCCTTGAACATCGCCTGAATTTCATCTTTCTCCTTCTGCACAACTCAAAGTTTCTCTAAGACCTCCTCCTTTTCTTGCTTCAAGGATTTTGTAGCCTGCTCCTTTTCTTCTTGGGATCGATGAAGTCAAGCCTCTGTTGCATCTGCTAGCCTTTGTAATTGGGTGGGTTCATCCCCCAATTCTGTAATTTTCGACGAAGAAGACATAGTAGGTACTGTGCAACTTGAATGAATGGCTTTCTATATCTCCTTCAACTCCTTCTATATTATTTCGTACACCACTCCTTCTTTGCTCCATAACACTGAAAGATATCTTCTGAAGCATCCTCCTTGGCTACGATGATTAGATCGACATCATCTTCTATGAGTGTGGACTTTATCTTGGGCTTACTAGCACACGCCTTCTTTCTTGCCGAGGGTTTCTATAGGGAAACCTTTCTTTTCTTCGGTGTTTCATCCTCAGTAAGGGGATACTTTGGTGGTATAACTTTTCCTTTTGCTTTATTTTCTCCTTCTTCCCCTCCTCTTTCTTGATTTACTTTGTCTCCTCCTCCTCCTCCTGTCTCCAAGGTTAAAGTTGTTGTTCTTCAAGGTTGGAATCTATTCTAACTGGGGTCCAACTACACGTATCCCCTTTGGTATGTACGCAGTGATCAACATGTACTCAAAGTCACGTGGGATACTGTTGTGGTTAACCGCGCCAACCAAAGGCAGTATGTACTTAGGAAAGACTGACAAGATTTTCTTCGTGTTAGCCAGATTTTCGTGGTGCTTTCTTTTCTTCTATGTAGCACAAATAGAATGATCTCTAGTCAAGGAGGATTCTTGTAGTCCCCTAGGTGAGGATGCCTATATTCCTACATACATAAATCTCTCAGCCATGACCTCCATGAGAATCTCCTCCATAGAATTTTATAACACGCTAGGTTCACCTGACATTCACACTTGTAACCAAATAGATCAGGTAGGTGAACGGAAAATTGAGGTAATCAAATGAGTGGCAAGGTATAGAAAGAACAATGCAATACAATGGATTCTTTGTTAGCTTGGATATTCACGGGTAGCAAAAACTAGTCCTGGCATAGCGTCCAACGGGTTAAATAAACAAGTGTCATAATGGATTCCTCCAATGGGCGGGAGTGCATCCATCAATGTGAATATGTCCGTTGTGGCATGGTATCAATGATTCATTTTCTCATAACTACGTTTTCTAGTCGTTCTAGGGCATCATTCTAACGGTCGAGGTGCCTCCAACAGTCATATTGATTCGTCATGGCGAAGTCCCATTTTGCTTGGTTCTGCTATTCCGACACAATTCAAGTTCTTTAGATATGCCTCCTGTGAAGTCTTTCTTCTGTTTTTTGTAGTTTCTTGCAACTTAACTTTCTTCCTATTGAGCTTCCTGGCCTTTTTTCCTGTGATCTGAGCTTCTCTAACAATTTTTGGGATCCTCTTTCCATTTTCATTCTTATTCTCTCCTGGTGAAAGGACTTCACACTTCTGATGCACTCTTACATATTCTGAGGTTAATGTCCCTTCTCTTACTATTTCCGGGGTGGCTATACTTCTTTCTTGCATGGACAGGTTCTTTAAGCCTTCCTATGTTATTTCAACTTCGACAACTAATTATCTAGCCCTCTGTTTCTTCGACCTATTCTCTTGTTCTTCTATTAATCGTTCTATTTTTCTAGTTATGAAGTCCCTTAGTTCTTGATTTTTTTGTTTTGTAGCTTCCTCCTCTACTTTCCTTCTGATTTGATCCTTCTCAATCCAATTCTTTCCTAACAAAAGTGGAAAAGGGGTGTTGTTCTCAACAAATCTAATAACTTCAAATTCCTCTTCTATTGATGCTTCATGAGTAATCATATGTATATTAGTAACTCTTCCACATAGGGTTATCATATTTTCTTTAAACAAGCCTATCCTTCTCAATGAAGGTACCATAGAAGGATTTCCCATAATTTCCCAAGTGATTTTTGGCATAATATTCACATGTGTTTCTTCATCCAATACACAATCTATGTCGAAGTCTTCTATTCTTGTAACTATGCGTTGTTTTTCTTTTAGGATCTTTGACAAACTGACATCATTGTGGTCATCCATTGCTTCTTTTAACTGTACTAACATAGTCTGAGATTTCTCTAATTCTTTCTCTTTCTAATTCTCTAACATATCGTTAGTCTCTTGACCTTCTTTATAGTTTTTGTATTATACCTATGGAGGTTCCCAATGGGAATGTCATTATGTATTATTAGTGGAAGTCATTTAATATATAAGAATGTGGTCATTCAATGTAAGGTGGATTAGGTCCACTATATTAATAAAGGCCCACTATGGTAGTTAGATGTAATAAATGTGAGAAGGCTCTCTAGAAGGTTCCTAGGAGATATAGAGAGATATATAAATAAGTGTAAGCAATGTAATGAAACATAGTGAAGAATATCGTGACACTTTCCTTGGCCAAACGAGGGAATAATATTTTGCTCTTTTTGCAGATTTTTTCTAGGAAAAAAAAGAGGGTGGCACACTTCAGGTTCAGATATGAAATTTTTTGTGTATAATTTGGCTAAAACAATTAGATATTTGAATTCCTCTTGGAAAAATACCCGATTTGAAAAACAAATCGGCTGAAACGGAGTTCGGGAAGTAAAGTTATGAGCATTTTAAATTCAACAAATTTTCAGGGTTTTTTCTGAAAAAAACCGCGATTTTATGTAGTAAGTTATTTCTACACCCTAGTTTTTGTTGAAGATTTATTCAAAGCATGATATTTTTTACTGGAAGAGATGATGGCCCTAGTATTGAAGAAATTATACAATCTCACAAGTCATTATGGAAAGGGCAGTGGAAATATTTTGTAGATTGGGGTTTCAAAGGCGATGCTCTCATATGGT
>ML818375.1:0-11783 GCA_009831015.1 Picea engelmannii | reverse complement strand
TTGTTGGAACCCTAGTAGACTTGAACTTGGGTCTATCATGGTAAAGGTATAAATCAAAGATAAAAAACCAAGAAATGGTTTTGTTGCTAGTTGGAGAAATATAGGATTGAGTAGATGGGATCTATCCAAAGAGGGTAACATCTGCAGAAGGCGGGTCAAAACAATATTGAATCGACCAACAAGAAGGTGACAAGAATGCGTCACTAGAATGGGATGTTGAGACCATGGAATCCAAAAATAGAAGAGATCAAAATCTAGCTGAAGACAAAGGAGTTGGAGTTTGCGCAGAAATATAACTGAAACCCTAGAATAACATTGCGTAAATATCTTGAGAAGTATGTGTTTACTGATCTGCATGAAGTGTTTTTCTATGATTTTCCACACTTATTGCAGGAGTGGATATTGAGGTTGAAGGATAACCACGCAACAAACATGATCCGACAGTTAGAGTGGACTCCAATTTAGATTGAGTAGTTACAACATGTGAATAAAAAACTCACCTGTGCAGTAGATTTTTGGCTTGACGGTATTGTAGCAGGATTTATAACAGAATTTGCAATAGATACCACGAAGTTGTACAACGTAGCATAGAAAGAGTTTCTACGAGGGCCTCGAGGAACGTATATTAGATCATTGTATACTTCTATTAAGATATTTCTCTATAATAAAGGTGCAATGACAATGGAATCAAACAACTAAACTTCCATGCGTGCATGGGGGAAGCACTGACAGAAAGAGGAGAAGTGGATAAAGGAAAGAAGGAGGAATCCTTGGACCCAATCATGATGGACGACGACTAGATCAAATGGATCATGGCGACAACTGGAAAGATGCGCAGTGGAGTACCCTATCAATACAAGGTAAACACCAAGAATACAGTCGTAGCTACGAGGGAAGGCTTGGAAAGTGATGAAGAGGAGGTAGAGGATCTCCGGGTTGTGGAGTAGATTGAGGAAATCCTACGCACAACATATGAGAGAAAGATGAGAGGGCCAAGAGTGGAAATAGAAGGCAACAATCCTATCCATATTTATGTCAATGTTGAACCCATCAACCCATGTATGACTAACACACCAAAAATAGCACCACCGATTAGACAGTCAAATTTTGAGAGAAGGAAGATAGTAGGAAGTACATCTACATAAGGAAAAACAATTGGGGGATCCAGTTTAGGAAAAATTAGTCAAGTATCTACACTGTGTGGAGGTATTAGTTTAGGATTCAGGATGGCAGGACACAATCCCACCACCATGTTACTAGAATTCAAGGGAGAAGTGTCGGAGGACCCAAAAAAGCACCTGTTTATCTGTGAGAAGATATGGGAAGAAAAACATATCACATATGAGGACACTAAAATTTCAAAGCTAGCTATTACACTAAGGGGTTGCACACTATATTGGTATATGAGTTTAGCCACAAACAATCCACCAGGGACAACCAAAATAATTGTGGACATCAAGAAATTTTTGATAAATGAATTCCAGAAGCCAAGTTCAGAGGACCAGTACATGAATGAGATGATATAAATTAGATAGAGGCCAAGAGAATCTGCATGGGATATTTACCAAAGATTCAAGCGACTGAAAGGAAAGTTGAAATACCTCATGACAAATATGCATCATAGGCACTTGTTCGTCAATTCATTTTTACCATAGTTAAAATATCCACTACGACAAAAAAATTTTTAGACACAGGCAGAGGCTCTGTAGGCAGCCCTACAACTGGAAGAAAACCAATATCAAAATACAAATCCAACCATCGAACAATTGAAGGAGGATTTGAAGAACTTAACGTTCTAGCTAATCCAGAACAAAAGTAAGGACAAACGAGAAGTCGTTTGGTGAACCACATGTAGGACAGAAGGACACCATAAGAATGAATGTCCAACATTCACAAAGTATATGGAAACAGGGATGCCAAATCCATTACCAATAGGAGGACTATGGTGAGAAATATGTAAGAAACAGGGCTCGACCGATATCACTGCCCAATGATGCAGAAGTACCAGGCAGTCCCAAAGAGTTCATATTGTAACTTTTACAAGTCAGTGGACCATGATGACAAATACTGTAGAACTATGGACTTGATGAGAGAGAGGACATCAGATGCATATAGGGTGTAGGAAGAAATGATGATCGGGAAAGCCACACCTCAGTTTAACCAGGTACTAGCCCCATAAAACACTATGGAACCATAGTATAATACAGTGAAACAACCATTTAATACCGCACAACCACAATACAACACAACACAACCTCAATACAATATCGTGCAGTACAATCAGGCACCTCAGTATAATGTGCTGCGAGGGGATCGAGTTGGATATAGAGGCAAAGGATGAGCAAGAGGAGGCTTTGGAAGAGGTAGAGGACTAGTGGTATGTCACGATTGTCAACAACCAGGACACTATGCAAGAGAATTTCTACTTCCATGAGCAACTTGTATGTATTGTCGCACATCGGATCATGACACAAAAGAATGTCCTACATTACTAGGGAAGATCCAGGAAAAGAGGAATCAGAACAACCAAAATGTTCAATGGATTTCAGTGAAAGCGAGGGACGATGAAAGAAGCATGAACATAGTTACGTGCGCAGAAGCTAAAACATGAAACAAAACAGTCCGACAAGAGCCAGTACAACATCAGTGGGTGAAGAAGAATGTTGAACCAAGGAAATAGTTCAATGTAGAGAACACAAAGGACACATTTAAGCAATCCAAACAAGAATTTTTGAAGCAAGGCACTGTATCGACTTCAACCGCACAACATAGCAAGGAAGTACCAGAGTACAGGATGCCTCCATCATTGGATCTTACCAAGGAAATGCATCCCTAGAACAAGTAAGTACAATCAAAGGATTTTTTCATTCATGTGTAAAATTACTAAATGATCCATCCTCTATCAAAATATTTCAAAATATATTAGAAATATGTAGCATAGAGACAGAAAGAAAACTAGAACAAAAAATAGTCAATCACCTACATACAAGGAGAAGAACAAGTAGGGAGTTCAGGCTAAATGCCAACATCGAAGATTTCAACATCGAAGACATCATACTGGATCTAGGATCCGAAGTCAATGTATTACCCAAAAATACATGGCAATGTATGGGAGAGCCCACATTAGGATATTCACCCGTTCAACTGAAACTATCAAACCAACACAAAGTTCTACCAATTGGGAGACTGAAAGGTGTGACAGTATACCTGGATGCAGTGCGCAATAAAGTTGACTTTGAAGTAATAGATATAGTGGATGGCACAACACCATATCCAACATTGCTCGGGTTGGATTGGGAGTTTGATAACCAAGCCACAATAAATTTAAAGACACAAAAAATGACAATTGAGTCAGGAGAATACAGGGTCATTACTCCATTAGACCCATCAGAAGGGGATAGGTTTGTAGAGCCTACTTGCTTAGACTTGGAGGAAATCATCCAGTTGTATAGTAAAACTACGCGAGATGAGGATTACATGAACCCAAATGCAGATGGGATACTCAATTGGAAGATCATTACTTCATGTGAGTCAGACTTAGATACAGGTTTAGAGAACTGGAAACATAGACTGCATGAATTTTCCACAAGAAGATGCGCAAGAATAGACAGCACAGTAAGATGGGTAGGTACGAAGATAAGGGAACCACCTAGTTTCCATGAGGTAAACGATATAGAAGAATTCTTGACACATTAATAAGATGAAGTGTTAGAAAATCATATACTTTTAGCACTAGATATAGCACTCAAGGACACATCTGGAAGATGGTGGGGCGCACACAAGGAAACAATCAAGGATTGGTATCAATGTAAGAGGTTACTGCGCATAAGGTTTTGCGCAGAATAGAGAAGCAACCAACAACAGAAGTACGATGGACATGGGGCACCAACAGAACACTTAGAGAAGTGCAGAGTGTTGTGGGAAATGACACCCCCAGAGGAATGGCCTCATCATTTCACACACAACTTAGAGGGAATCCCAACAAAATGGTATACAGACCAGGAACTGTGTAAAGGAACTGCGAGCTGACCAGTACTACAACAGAATTTTACAGTCACTTTCTCATTCGAGCATGAGAAACCCAACATAGATGAAACACTTAAACAAATAAGAGGGGTCATATTCATTCAGGAACCAGAAGTCAAAATCAGAACATAGGAACAATATTGAAACAAATAGTCAGTGAAAGAAATGTTTTTATGCTACCATGTGCAAGAAGAAGTACCAAAGGAAGACAACCCGCATGATATTTAGATCAAGGAAGTGGAAGGCGAAAGAGAAGTGGAAGTTCCACCTCTAGAATCATAAGTAATTGTTACGTCGATCAAGGTGAAGAAAGTCAACATTGGTACAGTTGAGAATCTCAAAATGGCCAGCATTGGAGACTACTAGGATGAGAAGACAGTGGAAATCATAACAGATTTATTGCGCGAGTACAACGACCTATTCCCCACAACGTTTACATAAAATGAATGGCATAGCAGGAGAGCTAGGTGAAATGAAGATACCACTCAAAGTTGAGGCAATACCAATCAAACAATGACCATATAGACTAAATATGATATATAAGAAAAAATTCAAAGCTGAGATCGATAGGATGCTCGAAGACGACATCATAGAACCTGTGGAAGAATTAGAATGGATAAGCTCGATGGTAGTTCAGGAGAAAAAACAAGTCAGGATAAGAATATGCGTTGACTTGAGGAGGTTGAACGATGCATGCCTACATGACCCATTCCATACACCCTTCACAGATGAAGAGTTGGAAAACATAGGAGTATAGGACTTTTATTCATTCACCAATGGATTTTCAGGATACCATTAGATCAAGATAGTGCCAGAAGGCAGATAGAAGACCAGTTTTTCTATGGAATGGGGATCCTACCAGTACACGGTCATGTTGTTCGGACTGAAGAATGAACCAACAATATTTTTCAGAGTAGTCATAGCTGCATTTAAATAATTTATCCACTAGTTCCTAGAGGTATTCTTGGACGATTGGAAAATCTATAGCCTATTGAAAGACCATGTAGAGGTCTTGCGGTTGATGTTAAAAATATGCAAACAGTGCCATATATCATTAAACATCAATAAGTGCATATTCGGAACACCGTTTATGATACTATTGGGCCATATAGTATGCAATAAAGGTTTACTAGTAGATCCTGCAAAAATATCAATAATTGTTAACCTACCACAACAAAAAACAATTCGTCAACTAAGAGAAACATTGGGACACACAGGATACTACAAAAATTTTATAAAAGGGTATGCGCAGATCACCGCACCAATGGAGAAAATGTTAAGGAAAGATACAAAGTTTCATTGGAATGATGATTGCCAACACGGTCTGGATACGCTGAAAGAAAATATGGTAGCAACGCCAATACTAGTATTCCCCGACTGGGAGAAGACATTCCATGTACATGTAGATGCATTGGCCATAGCACTTGGAGCTATTCTGGAGTAGCCAAGAGCAGGAGAATTAGATTATCCTATAGCATTTGCTAGCAGAAAATTGTCAGAATCATAGCAGAACTATAACACTACATAGAGGGCAGGCCTAGTTATGGTCTACGTGCTTCAGAAGTTCAGACACTACTTATTAGGGAAACATTTCAAGATGTTCACATACCATTCATCACTTAAGTACCTAGTCAACAAGCCAGTGTTGGGGGGAAGAATCTGTAGATAGTTACTAATGTTTCAAGAATTTGACTTTGAAGTAATAGTCAAGCCAGGGAAGCTTAATGTAGGACCTGACCACCTATCAAGGGTCACAAACGGAGAGGAACCTACAAATTTAGAGGATAACTTTATGGATGCATAGTTATTTTCAGTTCATATTGCCGATGAATACTTCACAAACATCACCCAGTACTTGAGTACATGGACTGCGCCACAGGAATATAACTTCGTGCAAAAGAAAAAGCTAGTAGTCTGAGCTGCAGATTATTAGTTGACTGCAGGACACTTATACAAAATGGGCATAGATAACATCTTGTGAAGATATGTGCTAGAACTTGAAAGACCAAGGATTTTAGTAGAATCCCATGAAAGAATAGAAGGAGGACACTACCTAGGAAAAGATATCGCACAAAGGGTATTGTGCGCAGGACTATGGTGGCCGACCATTTACAGAGTCTCAAAAGAATACTGCCAGAGATGCGATGTATGTCAGAGTGTTGGTAAACCTAATAGAAGAGACGAGATGCCATTGCGACCACAGGTAACTTTGCAGGTATTCAAAAAATGGGAAATAAATTTTGTGGGACCAATTAACCCACCAAGAAATAGGACAGGAGCAAGGTACATTATCACCGCGATAGAATACCTGACAAGATGGGTGGAAGTAACACCAGTCAAAGTTTGTAGTGCAGAAACAACAACACACTTTCTATTCGAGCAAGTGGTCACTAGATTTGGTTGTCCAAGAATTTTGATGAGCGACCAAGGCACTCATTTCATTAACAACACTATTAAGGCTATGATTGAGGAATTTGAAGTCCGTCACCAAAAGAGTACAACATATCATCCACAAACAAATGGAACCATAGAAAACTTTAACAAAATCCTTGAAAATGCACTAACGAAGATCTGTAATGTTAATAGGGACGATTGAACCTCAAAATACCAGAAGTATTGTGGGAATATAGGACCTCATGCAAGAATTTGATAGGACACATGCCATTCAAATTGGTATGTGGACAAGAAGCAGTGGTGCCATTAGAATTTCTGGTACCTAATCTGTGCATAGCAACAATTATGAACATGATAGAATGAGGCAGAGTAAAGGATAGGCTAAGTCAAATGATGATCATGAAGGAATATTGGATCCTAGCAGGTTTCCACCAAGAAGTTTAGAAATCAAGGGACAAATCTTGGAATGATAGACATATTAGAAGGAAAAATTCCAAGGAAGGAGACTTAGTGTTGATGTACAATAATAAATCCCTTCAACACTCGGGAAAACTCAGAATGCACTGGTTAGGACCATATGAAGTAAAAATTTTCACAGATGGGGGAGTTGTACAGTTGAAGGACTTAGGAGGTGCATAACTCAGAGGGATGATCAATGGGAGTCGAATGAAGTTGTACAAGGATAGTCGACCACCCGCAACTTGAAAGACACCGCGTAGTAAAAAATAAATAAATATATAGTACATGATATCAAAGGGGAACAACAAAGGCATAGCGCACTGAAACTAGAAGGAGCACGCTCTAGAATTCAAATGAGAAGGCACACCTAAGCTCGATGAAGACTAGGCCAATAGTCATTTCAAAGCGAAAACAAGAAGGAAAGGCGGATACGACAAAAGAAGCGCCAATTGATGGAGGCTAGCGGAATTGAATGCTGGAAACGACTGACGGGATGCCGCATTAATTGTACTAATTGGTGACGACAAGGGAAATCAATGGCAAGTAAAAATGAACCAAGGGTTCAATTAAATCATAATCATGGTAACGTCCTCGACAAGCTTCACATGACGCCCTTACAAAGCAGGGATGCGGGAGCGAAAATGTTATTGATAAATTGGAAATGACACAGAGAGATAGAGCATACGTAGCAGAGAGTGAAGGTTGCAGAGGTTGCAGAGGCCATTGAGCTCAGAGAACGAAAAGTTTTTACAACCATGGAACCACCTAAACAAGGAGAACCAAGCCATATTGCCAGACAACCTTGAGGTAGTACTAGATCACAATCGCAACCATAGGGAAGCGAACAACAACCATCTCAGTTGACATAAGTCATCAATGTGGACAAAATCCCATCGTTGGATACAACACTAGGAAGCCCGACACCCATTGAGGAAGAAACCCAACAGAAAATACCTACAGGCATGGACATCAATATGCCAGAAGAGGGGCAGGGCCAACAGAATGAGGACGCAGGCAGCCAAGTGCAACCCGAAAACCCTATAGAAGCCTAGAGATTCAATGGGACATCTCCAAACCAGGAAGCAATGACCACGCCAGAAGAATCATAGACAACCACATTAGAATAGCCACAGGAGGGGGCAATTGAAGATTTCACTGGTCGAACAAATAAGTATGTCGAAAAACAAAAAATGGAGTTTGGAACCTCGAGTCAGCCACCACCATGAAAGGACAAGAAAATGGTACCCAGGTCACCGTGCAGACAACCCCCTGCAGCAATTGTTTTTCTGCACATACTGGAAGGGGTACATGTATCCACAAATTTGTTAGGTTATGTAGAGAAATTGAGGTACTCGAACCATGATGTAACAAATATGGACAAGTTCCCAGAGTTCTCTAAGCAAGTCTACCTACAGATTGTGGGTATAGGACCCTTTTGGGAACCAATTCATCAACCAGTCCAGTGGGCAGTAGGATTGTCCAAAACAGGGATTTTAGGTCTGTTGGACCTACCACACTTTGGGAGAGGCCAATATGAAAACACTTGCGTCAAGCAGTTGATGGAGGTCACACATGGTGGATATATGTGGCTGGAACAAATCATCTCAATAGATGTAGAGCTCATCACACACATCACAAGGATGCCATCATGGGTCATGGATCCCACACATTTCCTCGAGGACAATACAAAGGAGAAAGCACTAGCTGAGGAGATGAATAAGAAATACGACATTGAAAGGGGGTTGTGTAGAATCATTATCAAGAGTATTAGTGACATCGCGACAAGAATGACCACAAAAATTATGGCGTGCAAGTTTCTATGGAAATTTCTGAAGGAGGAAGTCTCGTTCGGGGTTTTCATAGCTGCAGCAAAGTGTGCCAAGGGCACCAGACTCGTTTGGGCCACTAATTTGTTGAATATGTTCCTAGACGACTGCAAGGGTGCACAGGATTTGGGAAAAAAATTTCATTATTCATGTTTACTCATCCTAATAGATAGTATGGGATGGAAGGAGCCGAAGTAATCATTTTTTTCCAGGAGACCCAAACCCTTCCATGGAGCGCGAGTCACTTCAGACGCTAAGAACATGAGAGTGAATGTAACTATATTCGAAGGATATCTTCGTGACCTACATGAAACAATCGCCAACAATTGGAGGATAACACCAGAAGATGTTGTACAGTATCAGGGCATAAACAACTTTAAATCCATTGGACATGCGATGTGGTTCTAGGCGCGGAAGGACCCTAAAAATCAATGGATACAACTGCATTACTGGATCACAGAGGGGTACATACAAATGGCCATTAAGGATTGGGAAGATGAATGGAGGATTCAAGTCCTCACTTGAGAAATACCCACAGAGATAGAGGAGGAGGAGGTAAGACACAATCATACACATGTTGAGGAGGTAGGGAAGGAACAAACATAGCCTGAGGAAGCAACAGTTCCCAAGAACCAAGGACAGGATAGAACAAGCCACAACAAAAGAAAGGGGGGACATCCAAGACAGGAGTCTAGACGGGGAAGAATAAAAACACACAGGTGCTACAGGTACAACAAAAATTGGTTGAGGCAACATAGGGAACTACATCAAGTGCTACTCCACAAGGGCAAGGCCAGACTAAGTGGCCAGCCACCTAGATGGGGGGTGCGGGCAAGAAAATGAAGGCACATAAAATGCCTCTAGAATAAACGATCATGAAGGATCATGCAGACATGGTGGACCAAATAGTCCAGGATCACACATTCGGATATTTCGAGAACATTTCATGCCAAAGGGATAAAATTGAAGAAGAGCTAGCATACATGCGACAACTCCTCATGAATATTGGGGAAGCGTAGGTAGCCGATAGCAGCGTAGAAACAGGCCCATCAACGTCACATATAGGAGGTGAAGTTGGATCAAATGAGCAGGACAAGATCCAGATGACCGCACAACCAAGCTCAACGTTTCACGTCACACCCAACATGTCACACATGAAACAAATCAAGGGGCAGACACCCTTAAAGGACTTGGATCAATTTCAATTGGTATTGTCACGGATACCAACCAAGAGACTGTATTAAATGCAAGTCAACATTACACAGGAGGTACAGTCTCTCACATGCATGAAGACATCGTAATTGCAGCAGAGAAAGGATGATCGAGACTGGTTGGAATTTGTACTTGAGTAGGCCAAGATCGAGAAAAAAGATGAGAAGGAACACGTGAAGGGAACATAACAGAAAGTGGTCGTAGCATACGAGAGAATACCAAAGAACGCGAAGATGACTGAACTCATGATGACATAGAAGATTGATCAAATTGTACAGACAATTGATCAATATCAATAGGAGATCAAGAATCTCTGGGAGCATCTCACACCTACCACTCCACCAGAGGTGAGGGAGAAAAGGAAACAAGAGGCAATAGAGAAAATACAAGATATAGAATGACAAGTCCACATGATGGATGACTTGTTCGAGAAAGCAATGCATCTCTGGATGAAGTTGGAAGAGGATCAGCAGGTCCAGCAGTGGGACCAGGAAGGAGACAGAATAAGTGCAACTATTCAAAACCTCAAGCAGAGCCAGAAGACAATGTCGATCACAGAGTGCATCAAAGGGGCACAAGACATAAAGAAACTGCAGGTAGAACTCATAACTATGCAGATGCAGAAAAAGGAGCACCAGGCTAAAATGGAACCTCTCAAGGAGCGAGAAACATAGGTCATTGCACAGGAAGAGGAAGCCTAGACATATATGGCACAAACCCAGGTAGAATGTGCAAGGATATTCAGTGACGAAATTGCAGTGAATATATTGGATCCACTCAAGGAGAAGACTGTACATGCCCAAACACAAGAAACAAATCTTATGGAGAAGTTCCAAGCGATCACAAGGGAGATCGAAAAAGCACATAGGGGTTAGGTGGCTCGAGAAGAGCCACATGTCAGTGTTGGGGGCCCGTTGGAAGAAGTCCAAATCATAAAGAGAGGTTATTTTGGGAAGAAAGGCATGCACAAGGAAAGTGACAACTGGAAGGGAGAGAAACACACGCATGCATGGAAGACCTATCAACGTTAGAGTTAGGGTTTTTGTAATATATTGTAATGGTTTATGAGCCAAAAACACATATATATAGATACCTAGGAGGTCTAGAGGAGAGGTAGTTGTCCATGATGGAAGAATACTCAAGGGCGGGCTTAGAGAGTCTGAAGAGATGACAGGAGGAAGGAGTCATGTTTTGATAACTAGTTGTAATACTTCGGTTATAGGACCTAATTTGGTAATTTGTTGAGTTGTAGAGGGTCATAAGGGTAGATATCAAGGGTTAGATCACAGGCTCAGGATCTTGGTGTGATCTAGTCTGCCTTGTAATATATCTCGACTCGACTGAGGATGAGTTGTAAAGCGCATGACACTATAGTTTTGGAACTGCCATAATAGAAGAGATTGAGAGCCAGATCTTTGTGGACGTATCCCAGGAGGGGGTGAACCATGGTAAAACTTATGTTATGTGATTGAATGATTGTGTCTCTTTTACTTTTTATAAGTATATGTTATCATGATGAATGAATGAGCTAATGAGTTGATTACCTCACATGCATAATTGGGAATGATAGTATATTGATTTAATAAGTTAAATAGAACTCTTAGGGCACACTTCTCACATCCCCATTCAATCCTGGACTGCAAACACTTGAGTATTGTAGTCACCCATTAAGACTATCTCGGGTGAGACTATGAAGTGCACTCTGTGCACCGCATTGCCTTCTAGTTTACCAGTAGGGACGAGAGTTTTATAGGCTTTATTGGAACCCTAGTAGACTTGAACCTGGGTCTATCACGTTAAAGGTATAAATCAAAGATATCAAACCAAAAATATCCCACATTTTGGAATGAGTCGCAACGTAAACAA
>ML818374.1:181412-191553 GCA_009831015.1 Picea engelmannii | reverse complement strand
GTTCAAATAATAGGGCATAATTCATAGCACTTTGGACACTACTTGAGGTGGTTAAGAAAAATGATGTCATGAAGCTATAAGTAATGAGGGATTCAAAACTGGTGATTGATTAGGCAAACAGAAAAAATTCAGCTCAAGACATACGTCTATCTCCTATCATGTGAGACATCAAGTTGTCCTTCGAATGGCTATCCTTTCTCCATATCCTCCAAGAATTGAATACAAAGCCAGACAAATTATCCAAAGAAACTCTCAACCTGCCAGTAGAAGCCTTTGGATACTATGAATTTCTCGAAGGAGAAGAAATAGAAGCTATGGAATTCTGCCTCTAGGTGCCTCTATGACAATTAGTATAGTAAAGTAAAGTAAACTTTGATAAATATGTATAGAAGTGCAATTGATAGGATCTAAACAATGATAAAGACACCTTCTAAGATGATTGATTTTCTGAAAAGATATGAGGCATGTCTGTAAAAACTTTGTTTTGGACCGAAACATGTATTTCACCTTTTTTTGATAATATAAGAATTTTTTTCCATCAAACAAAAAAGAAACTTACTAACTATGATGAGGGATTTTATAGTGATAACCAAATTTATACATTATCAATGGATTCCCCAAGGCATGCAATTAGGAAGGATTGTTAAAATAATTCAAAGCCTACCAAAAAGCTATGAATCCACTGAGTCCTTTCATGTTTTGAGATCTTTTAATGCCTTATGGATATGAAAGTAAACAAACTTTATGATAAACTTTAGCTCATATAGAAGTTCACAACATTTTACCCAAGTTTAACATGTATCCTATTTTATTAAGAATACTAATGAAGGAATGTTAAAATATGCTTTTCTTTGTCTTTTCTAATATGTTTGAAAATATATTTTTTTTATTGTAGAGAAGGTGGGTGGGTCAATTAACTAAATGTAAATTAGTCAAAAATTTTAAAATTAAAATAATTTCAAGGAAAATGTATGAGTTAACAAGCCTTTTTTTTTAACCCAAGCAAGTTCAACATGAGTTAGTAAGCCAAAAAATTTAACCCATCCATCTTATCTTAATGGTGGGTTTAACATAGTCAAGCATATTGAGATTCTAAATTTCATTAAAACCGCCATTTAAAACATTCTTCGAAGAGTGGAGCCTAGAATGAAATTGTTTTTTAATGTCTACATAGTTAGAATAATGGTGGAGTAGTTATAATAACAATGGCATTAGATCTACGTGAATGAATGAAATCAATTAAGTTTCTATGTCTGGAGTAGTTATGGTAACGATGGAATTATATCTATGTGAGGAATGAAATCAACTCGAGCATCCATGCCTGATCACTAATATGATAGGTAAACTTAAAATATTTCATTGAATGAATTCAAGGGAGAATGTATTTTGGAATTTTATTTATTTATTTTCTGGACAAGTTGTATCTTTTGGCAATGTCATCAAGTCTCACACAAGCCATTATTCCGTTTCTTACTAGTACTAGTTGCTAAAACCCTCCCTCATAGAATTTACGTGTTGATGCTAAGTCCGTCAAACACATAAAATTGCATTGATATTTATGTGTTGAAGGTATTCCATGATAGGTTTTGTATGTCAATATACTTTATCAAGTCTCATCATGATACGGTGGAATAAGATTTGATTTGACTATTATGGTTGAAGGTTAAAGAAAAAAATTAAACAGTGACAAGCATGTATGATTTAAATGTGAGTTTTTCTATGTGTATCCAATCCATAGGATATTTGACAAACCAACCATCATAGTCTTTAGGAATAGTATAGAGATTAACACAGTTTATTTGACTTAATATAGTAAAAAAAAATATCTTCACTTCAAGTTCAGAACATCTATTTATAATGAATATGAAGGAATAGTATAGAGATTAACATGGTTTATTTGATTTGATATAGTAAAAAAAAAAACATGTTCACTCCAAGTTTGGAACATCTATTTATAATGAATACGAGGAATATGATTCATTGTAATGGTTATGCATTCCTTTTTGTTTCCATTTTGGGTGAACCTTTAATTTTCCTTCATTGTTAATTTTGTTTCCAATTGGTCACTACAAGTTTTTTTTTTCTAATTTTGTTCAAATTTTTTTCAATGTTGTTATTTCTAGTTTAATAATTTTTTGGTAGAATGATCTGATTTTTTTTATTTACTAATATATTTTTATTGTTATTAGTAGTTATATAGCTAGGTTATGTAAGAAAGAATCCTCCCCAGAGGAGGAAAAATGAATAAAAGACTCCTTCAAAGAGGAGGAAAAACAAATAAAATACTCCTCCAAAGAAGAAGAAAACTCTGAAGTCACTACCTCAAAAGACAATGGACCTAATTCTCTCAATTATTGCTCTTCAAAATATTTGTCTCCTAATGAAGTTGAAAGACACGAGGCATTCAATGTAGACAATGACAGAAATGACTCTTCTTCAAGTAGAGAAGAAGAGGACGATGACGCATGTTAACTCTCTCTTCATTTGTTCATAGTATACATTACTTATTATAGTGTGTTTACTTTCTATCTATGTAGTTATTGCAACCTTCTTTGAAATAATGTATTTTATAAAATGTTTATAAACATTAATGTTCATATCCTTTAATAGAAACTTGTTCAAGGTGATCTCTATTTTTTGTACAATATTTGTATAAATGAATAGAATTATGCTCAAAGAAAGAGATTGCTTTGTGTATTGTTGCTATAAATAATAGATATTGTCTCATTGGCTCCACGCTGGCCTACTGTTCATGGATATCCTCAATAAAAAAAATCAGGTCAACATTCAACTAAGTCTGCATGATCTGTCCTCACAAACAAGCACACTCACTCTAATTCAATGGAGAAACTCACATTTATTTGAGGCATTTAACCTTGACTTTTACCCTATGAAAAAAAAACAAATATGGAGTGTATTTGCATAGCATAATTTTCATGTGTCAAATTACAAATATGGTTGTAGTAAGGTTTGTAATGAGTAAACACATACTCTCCAAGTTGAATCATTAAACTTGGCCTTGTAATGAAGGTTGGGAATATATTTATGTGAAGCTAGCCAAAATTGCATCGCTTCACTAAAATGCATGCCCAAGATTTATTTCTTGGTCAATGAGTGATTTAAATTGGACAGCGTGTATTTTCTAATTCTCCACATTTATAAATTTTCATATTTTTAGTTTGAATCTTCAAAATTTCTGCTTTAAATTTCCTTCACCATGTACAATTTTGCTTTAGGGTGCATTTTGTCAAAGTTGTGTAAAAGTGGGAAAATAGGTATGTAGGCATTTTGGCAAACCTAATGCAAGGATACAAAGGTTTAGTGTTGTTGTAATGTCCCCCTCCAATTGATGACTCATCAACCTACATGACTCCCATAGGCTATAGTCAACAAAGAAAAAGAGGAGTCAAAGTATCAAACCCTAAAGATATATTAAATAAAATAAATAATTATATTTTAATCAAGTGAGGGTTTGATTTGGTCATGAAGGAAGATCTAGAAGAATCGGAGAAGAAGAATAAATAGAAGGGGAGCCTACCTCTTTGGGCATTATGATTTGATATGTATTGAGTGCTCTTGTGGCCAACATTTTCGTTAAGGTTTTGGGAAAAACCCTTCCAGTGGAGGTTTAGTTTTGGTGGTGCAATACCCACCCTAGCTAGACAAAGGAGAGTTCATTTGGAGTCTTTGTCTTGTGGTATTTTTTGAAGATCTTGAAGTATACTAGAGCAATGGGAGGCTTGGAAAGCCTTAATTTCTATGTTGGCATCATACCATGTTTCCTTGTGTATTTTGTAGTTGCTTAGCAGCTGATAGTTTATATTCCTAGTCTTGTTCTACAGTTGTTTTTACAACCACTAGAAATATTTGTATTGTTGTTCCCATTCATAAGAAGATGTCATATTATTCTTCCCTATTTATGTGTGTTTGCCATGTGTTTGATGATATTCCTCATTGAACAAATTATTGTAAGGGTTTCATATCATTTTCACATAGGAAGAATTAATAATTTGGGTCAAGGATATTACAGTGGTATCCGAGTTGGTGATCTTTCCAGCCTGTGATTGCATCAGAGCACTTTCCTTAACCAAAAAATAAAATTGCAGAATTTGTTTTGAAGAAAAAGGGGGTGGCACACTTCAGGCTCATATATGAAACTTTTTGAGAAGAATTTTCCAAAACAAATTGGGTATTTGAATTTCTCTCGAAAAAATACCCAATTTCAAAAAAACAAATCTGCTGAAACAGAGTCTCGGAACTAAAGTTATCATCATTTTACTTTCGACAGTTGTTTCAGGGTTTTTTCGAAAAAATCCGCGCGATTTACAATGAGGGGAAACAGTGGGAAGGAAATTAGATTGTGTGCATATAGTGGTGATTCTGCCAACCTACAACGCCGAGGAAGAAGGGGGGTGGAGGATAACCCTCTAACAAATCACCAGAGAGAAAGTCGAAACAAATCCCATCGGAATCAGAACTAGAAGGAAGCATGGGAAACCAGGGTGAAGACAAAGTGCAACAATTGTTGGAATCTATAGTTGCAGGACAACTACAGATGATTGGTAGACAACAACAGACAACACAACTCTTGACACAACTCATTCAAATCCAAGGAGTCTACAATGGGAATCGGATAGAGGGAAATCAAGAAAGTAGTAGGGCCTATAAGGAGAATAACAACACTCATATTCCAATATAGAGTGGCTCATCGACAGGTATAAGTTAAATACCAAAACCATCATTACCACAATTTCTCAACGAGCAACAGACAAAAGTTCCAGAACAACAGGACCAGGATAGTGATCCCCTTAAGGGTTACAAAGAGTATCTAACCACATCAAAAGGTTTCCAGGAAGCATTTTCTTTCCAAGACTATTACAATGCTAAATATAGGAACAAACCAAGGGAATGGAACAAAGCAGTGAAGTACCAACAAAACTATAATCTTATGCACAGGGTGGGAAGGTTAACTATTCTCTCTTTCGATGGATCAACTAAGATTTCAATTAGCGCATGTGTGTAGAAGATGGACACTTGCCTCCAACTCAACCCAATGACTGAGGGAGAGGCAATCAAGATTGCCACCTTACATTTGGATGGGGATGCTCATGAATGGTAGCATCGTGGCTTGGTCACCCTTGAACATGCTAACATTATATCATATGTAGAATTCACCCAGAGGGTGATGGGCAGATTCGAAAGGAAGGATCCTGAAATTCATTTCAGGGAGTTGGCCCAATTGAGATAAGCAGGTACACCAAAGGAATTTATCATGGAGTTTAAGAGGTTAATTGTCAAGGTAACTGATATCTCAGAACAAAGGTTAGTGATGTTATTTACAGAGGGGATAATTGAACCCTTGAAAGGTTGGGTTAAGGATTTTAGTCTGTTAATGCCCTGTAAATTTACTAGAGGTTGTCAGAAAAGAAGAAATCTACGGGAGGTAACTTTATCCAACCACTTCGAAGCTGGGATCTAGACCTACCAACTTCAGAGAGGGATCTCTCTATATGATTTAGATATGTATCAAATTTAAAATATTAGCCTAGGTAAATATAATGTGTTGGTTTTGTCTGTTGTAGTTTTCATTGGGTTGGCTGAGAGAACTTTACACATCCATTGGGCTATGGGGTCTGTATCATGAAAAATAAAATCTAAACCAGCAAACAAAGAAACCTTTCACAGGGCGAGATAATGTAATCACTGGATTCTTTTAGCAACATAAATGAGGAAATAATTGAAAAGGTGAGAATGTCAATTATAACAAAGAAGCAGTTAAGAATTTCTTTATCATAAAATTAGAAGATGAAACACTAAAATATTTTAAAGTGAGAAACAGGGTATACAAAGATAAATCCTGCAACATTCATTGCTTTCAAAGATTAGATTTAGCAAACAGTGTGATAACTAAGCGAGAATAACATTAAACTTAGAAAGAAAAACGTCACCAGTGAATACACGCAAGAATCCTATAAAAATGCCTCTTTGTATTAATGGAAGATCTCTTGAAAAATATTACAGTCTGATAGCTCGTAGGGTGTAAAGATCAACCCTCAATACTTCGAAAAGTGAAGTATTTGTAACCCAAAATTACAAACGATCCCGTCATTAAAGATCAGGACGTGGTAAATCTATTCTTAGCCTAACTAGCTTAACAAATTACAGAAATCTAGGAAACTGTTTGATGATGTGTCGCAACTGCATGTTGTTTTCTGGGTGGACCGTTGGTGAGGCCTCTACATGACCTCGTCTGACTGGACAGCTGACTAGGCTAGGACAGCTCATCGATTAGTCGATCAGGTCGCAAAGTTCTTCCCATCGAAGATGACTGGGAACACTGACCTTGAGTAACCTTCGGTAGACTTCATCCATCTCTGTGTACTTGGTAAAGTAGGCTTGGTGATGAAGATATATCAATTCTCATGCTGAATGCTGATGTCCAATTGAAGTGCATCTAGGAATGATTTGCCAATGATGCTACCTTGAATCCCTGAAAATTTTGAACTATCCTTAGCCACATCAGCTAGTCTCTTTTTGTAATCTGGGAGCATCATCAATTTATCATTTATCACCTTCAAACCAGGAAGACCTTTCTTCTGTAGAGCCTCAATCTTGCTGAATTTTTTTTGTACCCCTAGGTCCATGGCCTGAACCTTTTCTTCTAGCTGTAGCATCAGTCCTCTCTTGGTCAAGACTCTTTTGACCTCAAGGATGGTCTCTGTTCTATCCTCAATTCTCAGCTCTTCCAACTTCTCTCTGGTTTTAGAATTCAAGAATTTGATGATTTCATTAGCCTGTGTGGGCATCTCTCCCAGTTTTGATATGATCTTCTCGATGGCTTGTTTACTTCTCTACACCAATTCATTTTGCTCAAACATAATCTGTATCATTGGCCATATTTCGTTCATAGACTTGGTGATGTATGTCCAGACACTTTCTTTGACTTCGGCCAGTGTTTTACCTGCCATTGTTTGCTTCCAGAGTTGTTGTAACTCTTGTTTGAGCTAGTTTGACACCTATTTTTCCTTGGAGAAACTAGTTTGACAAGAAGATTTGAGTTCCCGAAGGTTCTCAATCTCCTTTTTGAGCCTGCTAATCTCTGTCTCTTGCAGGTTCATCTCTTCCATAGATTTGGCCAATTCAATCGTCTTTTCCAGAGACGTCAGTGGATTCGCCGATGGGACTTCTGCTAGTGATGATGTGCTCACTCCTGAGAGTGGAACTGCACTCAATGGAATGACTTCCATGGGCTGTTCTTTCTCTTTCACTAGCTTCTCCATCTCAGCTTCTATTTCCTTTAGTTATGCATTCTGCTCCATGATTAACTTAAGCATCTCATCTTTTTCTCCTTCTGTCTCTGTTATTTCCTTTGCCTGCGAGTCTACTGTTGGGGGCAACTTCAATTGTTTTTTCAAAGACGCTATGTCTGCATTTTTCTTCTTGATCATCTTCTCGACTGCTTTCACATTCGAGGGATCATACCTGATCTTGAGGACCAGCTCCTCCAATGTATTGATCCTGTTGTCCTTGGCAAAGGATGATATCTTCTCCAACTTCAACTGTGTTTGGACGTTGTTTAGAGACACTTGTAACATGGAGGCAGTAGTGGAAGCATGTGCCAACGTGGAGAAAACCTTTTCTCCGGTTTGCCTGTGCAGATCCATTTTATCAGCAGGATGCATGTCTTTGGTTTGGAATTCAAAGGTTGCTCTTTTATAGTCCGTGATTACCTTTGGGTCTGGCACCTGTGCTTGGAGAAATGCCATGTGCATTCTGCCCTTCTCTGTGTCGAATGCCGATAGCAGCCTGTGTTGTGCAGTCGACGTCTGGTTCCAGAATTGGTCATATGTGCTGTTAGTCAGAGTTTGATTCTTTTTCTTGATCAATTCATATTTCTCAAAGATGCTCAGCTTTGGTCCTATCTTGCCTGGCTGGTTGATTGGTGGAGTATCTATAGTCTTCTTTGGTAACACAGTGGTTATAATATGCTTGCTGCTTGTGTTGAGGAGCGACCGATCAACCTCTGTCACTGTAGTGGATGGAATTTCCTTTTCTCCAGCCGGGTCAGGAGCTGGACTGGTTTTTGGCCTCTTGGTATGCAGTCATAATTCTTCTAATGACACTTCAGTGACCAGAGGTGACAGATCCTGCCTAGGCCTTTTCTCCTTCGGATCCTGTGGTGTGGTTGTCTGTGATACAGTGACCCGGGGGTCCTATTGTTCTGTTTCAACCAAAGTGTTTGGTTCCCATCCTGTCTGGTTTGCAAATTTCTCTACCTCAGGCCTAGATTCGTGGACATACGGGATATTCTTGTTTTTTATCCTCATATTTGAAATGATCCCGCACGGATCGTAGTGCCATGTGAAACTCATGAAGGATTTCATTTCCTTTAGCAGCCTGTCTTCTTCCTCCCCGGTGCCTCGATTGTTGCAGATGAAAGACCCAATCTGCCCTTTGATTATGAGCTGTTGCTTCTTCTTTAAAGACACAAAATGAATATCATCCAAGTTTATCATCTACCTTATGTATTCCAGAGCAAAATTCTGACAGGTAAGTATTTGGGCAGTTTATATGGGGCCAACTAGCACCCATAGACTCTGATCTCAGTGTGATTTTGGTACAGGTACCAATCACCAGTCTTTGTATGATCCGAGAGATGTAGGATCCTCTGAACTTCGTCATTAATCCTGGGTTCGGGTCTGCCGCTGAGCATACTCACCACTGGGTGGTAGAATTGATCGATGAACTACTTGAAACTGAATTCTGTGGAGTTATGTCTGAGAAGGGAAGTCCATGTGGTTACTGCCTGGGGTCTGCCATCTCCATCCATCTTCTGCATGGAAAAAGCAAATTTGTCCGCTTGGAAGAAAACGAACAGGTATGCCAGTATTGAAGAATACTGAAACATGCCTTCTGTGGCGAAATTGATAAATTTCTTGTGAATATTGTTTGCCAGGAATGTGCTGAAGTCGAACTGTGTAGTAGGCTTCTCATCGGTGGAGAAAATAGACAAAAATCCCATAATGGGTTCATCTACCCACTGATCTGAATAATAACCCAACAAGGCGCATAGGGATGTGATAACCTGGTTTCCTTTGGTTGAGAACATGGAGGAAGGATAAGGGGGATTTGTAGCGGGGAGCTGAGCGGATTGTGGAAGAAAAATCTCAAATATTTGAGCTCTTTGAGGAAAAGTCATCTTCTGGTATAACTCTATAAGGATTTCAAGGTTAAAAGGTGATGCGGAGTCAGCTCGGGATATTTGCATCATTTGGTCGATGGTTTCTGGTGTGATGAGGAAGAGAACTTCCCCAGATGAGGATATGATGGCTCTTTGCTTGGGAATATAGTGGGCTTGGCACTTGAGGGCGAACTTTGGGAAATGGTGAATCTGGGGGAAGAGATACAGTGGTAGGTTGGACTCCCAGAGTCCAATTTCGTCACTCTGGTCCAGGAAGACTTCTTTAAGCCATGATTGAAGGTTTGCTAAGTCGAAATCGCACTTAGTGTCTGCGATTAAGTAGTCTTTGTCGGCCAATGGAATCCTGTCAAGATCGATAGGAGGTTGGAGAAACATATTCTCCTCTCCTTCTGTTTGTTTTGATTTTGGTGCCATTACTGTAACAATACCTGCAAATAAAACAATATTAGCGGGGGTGACTGTAGATGGGGGCGACTGACTGTAACGGAGAATAAAACGGGGTAAATTCTCTGGTGCGATGAGTGGGTAAATGGTGAAGGAATGAAGAGTGAGGGTAATTTTGAGTAAACGGGTATCCGTTGGGCGTGGAGGACAGGTCAGCTGGTTAACCGATAAGTTATCTAGTAATAAATGGCCAATGGGTCATTTAGAATGTGAGATGGCAGGTGACAACGATTGAGGGATACGATGGGTGATGTGGTGATTATCGATTGGGGGAAAAAATCATGGTGAGGGGACTTGCCACGAGTGAATGAGGGAGAAGGACTGACAGAGTTATGGGATGTGACTCTTTTGTAAAGGTGGATGATGATGTCAGGAGGTGATGTGGTATGTCAGGCAGTGAGAGACGGTGGGATTCGGGACCAGTAGATTCATGCCACGTATAGATAGGGGGCCCGCCAGAGTAAGATTCCATTCCGGACCCCCCCCCCCCCCCCC